>CAUYQV010017902.1:0-50699 GCA_963574575.1 Galagoides demidoff
GCGCCTGTGGTCCCAGCTACTTGGGAGGCGGAGGCAGGAGACTCGCTTGAGCCCAGGAGTTGGAGGTTGCTATGAGCTGTGATGCCATGGCACTCTACCCAGGGGAATAGTTTGAGGCTCCGTCTCAAAAAAAAAAAAAAAAAGTGTCAAAATAGTTCCATGGGGAAAAGAAAGTTTTTTTTCAACAAAGAGTTCTGGCTCATTTAGATATCTATATGTAAACATTTTTAAATCTCAACCCTTACCTTACACCATATATCCAGATTAACTCAAGATGTACCATAGTGTTAGAGCAGTGGCTGCCTCGAGGGAGTTGCCAAATAATTGAAGAAAACAGTAAGGTTTTAGTAAGAAAAAGAAAGTATTAATCACCTGCACAGCAAGCTGAGCCTTGTCCTAGTGACTGTAGGCACTGTGGGAAGTATCCCTGGGAATTAATTTACTCTCGTCTTAAAACAACTTATCTGCAAGGTTTGGAAACAACCCACCACCAAGGTCTTAATAACAACCACCTGCAAGGTCTTAATCAGCCTTATTCCCCTAATTGCTGAGTTCAGCCAGACCCAAACCAGTCCAAAGTAGGCTAATCGCATTTGTCATCTGCCCAGCTAGCTACCTAACAATAGTTTTAAACATAAATCCTAAAACTAAAAACATCCTGTCAGAAAATATAGACAAAAATATTTGGTTCACACCTGTAATCCTAGCACTTTGGGAGGCCAAGGTGGGTGGAATGTCTGAACTAAGAAGTTCAAGATTAGCCTTAGCAAGAGTGAGACCCTGTCTCTAAAAGTAGCCAGGTGCTGTGGCAGGCACCTGTAGTCCCAGCTACTTGGGAGGCTAAGGCAAGAGGATCACTTGAACTCAGGAGTTTGAGGTTGCTGTGAGCTATGGGACTCTATCAAGGGTGACAAAATGAGAATCTGTCTCAAAAACAAAACAAAACAAAACAAAAAAATGCAACCCTAGGTTACACAAAGATTTCTGAACCAGGACACAAAGGAGAAATAAGATAAATTGGACTTAATCAAAATTTTAAAATTTGATCTTCAGGAAGTGATTAAGAAAATAAAAATGCAAGCCACTACCTGCAAGAAAATTTTTGCAAAACAAATGTCTGGCAAAGGACTTGTACTGAACAACTCAGTAGTAATAAGATACTTAGAAAATAGTCAAAATATTTTTGGTTTTTTTTTTGCTTTTTTTTTTTTTTTTTGAGACAGCCCCTCAAGCTGTCACCCTGAGTAGAGTGCTGTAGCATCACAGCTCATAGCAACCTTCAACTCCTGAGCTCAAGCAATTCTCCTGCCTCCACCTCCCAAGTAGCTGGGGCTACAGGCACCTGCCACAACGCCCGGCTAATTTTTGGTTGCAGCCGTCATTGTTGTTGGTGGCCCAGCTGGATTTGAACCCGCCAGCTCAGGCATATGTGCCTGGTGCCTTAGCTGCTTAAGCCACAGGCGCCGAGCCAGTCAAAATATTTTTGAATGGCAGTGAAGATACTTGAGGACAAAATACCCACATGCAAAAATGTTCAAAATCTTTAATTGATAGAATAGTTAAAATCAGTGAAATTGAATATGCCAAGCATTTGCAAGGGTCTGGGACAATTGGAACTCATCTTTGTTGGGAATATAAAAACAATACAGCAATTAGGTCGCTTTTCTTAATAATAAAAATCCACTTAACCATCCAATCTCTCTTTCTAAGTATTTATTCAAGGGAAATAAAGACATATGTCTGTCTACACAAAACCTTATCTGCAAGTATTCATGGCAGCTCTGTTCACAGTAGCCAGAACCTGGAAACAATCCAAATATCCATGAAATACAATGTACAATAAAGAGAAATGAAGTATTGCTACACAGAAAAACATGAATGGATCTCAGAATTATTATGCTAAGTAACAGAATCCAGACACAAAAGGCTACATAATGGCATGATTCTTACTTACATAAAATTTTAAAAAGAAAAGCCATGGTGGCTAGTTGTATAGTGGTCACTAGGGAGTGGAGGGCCCTAGAGTTTAGGGGTAAGAAAAAGGTATGTATGAAAATGGATATAGAACATACTGGAAATGTTCTTTATCTTGATTATGGTTATGGTCACTTAACTGTATGCAATTGTCAGAACTCACAATATTGTACCTTTAACATTGATAAATTTGTCTATGAATTATATCGTAAAAATTAAATTAATTTATAAGTAGCCAAGAAAAAAAATCTTTCCTTTAATAATACTAAGGTAGGCCTATATGGGATTCACTGCTACCTGTTGGTATGAGTTACACAATAATTGTAACAATCTGCTTAGATCAATGATATTAGTTAAAAATTACTACATGGCAGGCTCTGCTCTGAGCGATAGTTTCTGTTAATTTAATTTTTCCAACAACCCAGTAAAGGAAAGAGTGGCTATTTCCATTTGACAGAAGAGGAAATTGATTGCAAAAATATTAACAGCTATTAAGTGGAAAATTTACATTTTGAAAAGTGGCTGTTTAACTTTAGAAAGAAGATTCTTAACCGCTACTGAGTATTGAGAGGCAAACACAGAAAAGGTTCCATGTCAATACGATGCATCATGACTGGTCTCCCAGGTGAAGGATGCTTGCAAATGGTAAGTTCTGTGAACTTGGGGAGGGTGAAACTTGGCGTGGACAGAGTTTATTGGAAAAGGCAATTATAGTTCTGAGTTTCAAAAGGTATGAAAAATTTGAGTTGTTGAGTAGTGTTAATAAATGTGATTTTTTTCCCTGAAAGTCAACTGACATTAGACAATACATTTCTATATAATCGCATTCATTTCATTCTTGGTTTCACTGAGATGATTTCAGTACTAATGGGTGAAGCACCTAATTTCTTAAAGCAAAGACCACAGTGATTTGTTATTTTTGTGTCCTTTTAAATCAAAGAAAATTTTTACACAACACTCTAACATCTGCTATTAGATTTGACTTTAAAAGCTGTATTTAGAGAGAGGTTTTGAAAATTGAATCCAAAGCTTTCACATTTTAGACAAAAAAAAAAAAAAAAAAAAATTGCTAAAATTGCAGTGCTCAAATAATTCCAGCAGATGGCAGCACAATCACAGTTAAATAGTTAAGTTTGCTATTAAGCTTTTAAAACAGGAGGAAAACATCTTACCCCTTTTGTTTTTGTTTTTGCTATTGCCCTTCTTCTCTGGGGTGAGCCCTGTTAGTTTGCTTAAACAATTCTACACTGGATGCTTTTGAAGTTATACAGCCCAGAAACACCTTAATTATGAACTGTCTTAAATGTTTATCTAGACAGTTTAAAAAAATTGTGGTAGGAATACTTAACATGAACTTTACCCTTTTAACAAATTTTACGATGAACAATACATTATTGTTAACTAGGGCATAATATTGTAGACCTTGATCTACAAGATTTTGATCCTACAGAAAATGGAAGGACAGATGGCTTTGAATAAGGGGTCACTGTGGCAAAATTACATGTTAGGAAAATAATCCTGATAGGGACAGGGTAAGTAGAAGGATGTCAAAGGAGAGGAATGTTTGTTAGAATCATCTAGAAGTAATGGGAACTTAATCTTCAGCATGGCAGGGAAAATGAGGCTTAGATGAGGAAAGTATAGACACTGAAGGGGGAGAACTGAGCAATTAATTGGATGTTTGGCGTTCAAAAGAAAAACTATTCAAAGATAGATAACTCCAGGTGTTTTATTCTGGTTTAGGAGAAAATTAACTGGAGGTATATCAGGAGAGGAAGTTGGTTTGTGGCCATAGCAGTAGATGAAACAGAGAGAGGAAAAGATTAAAGGAAATCTTCTGGATAATGCCTACGTTTAGGAGAAACCAAGGATGTGATGAAGTTCAGCAGAATTTCCAAGCAGGCGTGATGTTTTAGGAGCCTATGGACAAGAAGAATGGAATTAGTGGAGGAAACATATTTTTTATAAGTTTGAAGAGATCATTGGAAAGGAGGCCATTGGACAAATTAACGGGACAGAAAGCAGGTCATCATGAGAAGGGAATGGCAGGAATATGAGAAAGCATAAAATCTCTTTGTAAAAGTTCAGCAGTCAGGAAAGGAAAAAAATGGCTTCGCAGGTTGACTAGACGGGAGGAACAGGGAAATAATCACACACAGAGAGGCTGAGCGTATCTGTGTCTGCACAAAGGAGATATTTGAAATTATACTGAAGTCGCTTTCCTTCTTTTTCTTAAATGACATCTAGATAATTTAATAAAACTGTATAACTTCATTTACTAGCAGTTTTATGGACATAAGAAAATTAGGCCTAATTTTAAAGAGAATATTGCAACCTGGTTCTCATTTCTGGTCCACTCTTCTTTATTACTGATGTCTGAAGCTTTGAGATTATGAGGGCTAGTCATGCTAATCGGGTCTGTTCTCAGCGTCCAGCATCTTCCCACACTGAGGCAAATGAGAGGTCTGAAGGGGGTGTCCTTCAGTCAATTAAGCATTTAAATCATTGAAAGCTCTAAAGCCTGTTGCTCTGTTAAAATATGTGAGCATGTGTGGGTGGTGCTGGTGGCTCAAAGGGTAGGTCCTGGCCCCATATGGCAGAGGTGGTGGGTTCAAACCCAGCCCTGGCCAAAAACTGCAAAAGACAAAAAAAAAAAAAGTGAGCATTTGTTCTTGTCAAGGCTTTTAGAAAACTTTTCATTTTTACTTCATGCTTTTTTTCCTAAAGGAAAAGAAGAATCTGTCAGCAATCCTATACTTTTTGCTGGTGGAACTGCCAAGGTACAGAATTTGCTTCTTGCCACTCGAGCCTTGGTGTTGTGGTGTCATCTGTTTGCAAAGGAATCTGAAAAGGCTGCCAGTTGAATCTGTGTGGGGAAAAAATAACATAACCTTGAAGAGGCAAACAACAGAGTCTGCCATAAAATATGATAAACATACGGGTTTCATTAAAAACTAATAGCAAGGCAGTGTTTTCAAGCACGGAGGCATTGGAAAGTGGGGAAAAGACAGGAAGAAGTCAAGGGGGATCCCCAAGGAAATTTTATCTGTTCTTTACAGCACAATTAAATAGTTTGTTCATAAAATCTTCAGTATCTGTCTCTGTCTTTAATTCTGTGAAACTCTGAACCTTATCTGTCAACAATCTCATTAAGGGAACGATGAAATTACCCCCTACTTTCAGGCACCCCAACTAGCATGTTCAGAGGGCCACGAATGCTGGGGTCTGGTAGGTGCAAGCCCCACGAAGCATTGCATAACACAGATTGTCATGAAAACCAAACCCAAAGGCACAGAAAGTGAAGAAATCAATTTTTTTGAGGATTGGTAAAAATAAAAAATATACATTTTATAAACTGAGACTTATAGTCAATGCCTGCCACTCATTTGCTCCTCTTTACAATTTTTTTATTATTATTTGGGCTTCATTGAGGGTACAAAGAATTAGGTTACACTGATTGCTTTTGTTAGATAAAATCCCTGTTATACTTGTGTCCTGCCCCCAAGAGGTGTGCCATACACTGTGATCCTTTTTACAATTTTGAAGAACTTTTTGATCAGGTGAAAATCACATTATACATCTATTATCATGATCATTGCTTTGGCAATCATAAGAATACAAATTTATAGGGAATATATGCTCTCAGAATAAATCCTCCTTTCAGCAAAGCTTGATTTCTTTGTGATTTCTCTGGGTTGGATTTTTTTTTTTTCCTTGTAGTTTTTGGCCGGGGCTGGGTTTGAACCCGTCACCTTTGGCACATGGGACCGGCATCCTACTCTTTTGAGCTACAGGCACTGCCTTCTGGGTTGGATTTTAAGATCCTTAAGGATAGGAACTCATTCTCTTTTTTTTTTTTTAACTCCTAAAATATTTTGTACAGTGGATTAAAAAAATACTTGTTTAACACTTTAAAATTTCTGTGGTTACCCTGGTTTCCTAGTCAGCAGCCATTTCCCACTTCTGTCCCAAGAAAAGAACCCTGATCCTGTTTGCCTATTTGGTGGCAAAGGACTGTAGGAAGGAGAGTCCTGCCCTAGCTCAAGGGATATATGGTTTAAACCAGAGAGGAGAGTCTCCCCCGATACATGGTTTAAACCAGAGAAGGAGAGTCCCCCCCCTCGCCCAAGGGATAAATGGTTTAAACCAGGGGAGGAGCGTACCCCCCCACCCCCCCACCCCACCCCCCGCTAGCCCAAGGGATAAATGGTTTAAATCAGGTTGGCAGTCCTACCCCCTCACCTATGCCTGATGTGGAATGGAATCTGTAATCCAATTCTGGCTAATGAGATCTGGGAGGAAGTTTGGTTTTGGGGAGACTTTTCTCTCTCTGAAATAGAGAGGGAGGTTTAGGAGAAGCACCCCTTCCCACATCTCATTTTTTAACACAACTGTGTGAGGACAGGCTGTTTCATAGCTGTTGCAAACTCCAGGGGAGTCCTAATGAAGGGAAGAAGCCAGGAGCAAATTAATGAAACTGTTCGGGTACTAAATTCATCAGCGCAGGAAGTTATCACTAGACCTTTGGTCTTGAGAGATAGTAAATCCCCTTATAATTTTGGACATTTTGCTCCTTATGACCAGAATCATGTTAACTGAGGCTTCAATTTAGAAGTTAACTGCGGCTTCACATTATCTCCTGGATTCTGCTAAACATCTCGAGAGGCAGGTGTTATTGTAGTCCACAGAAGACATTGAGACACAAAATGACTGACGGACACGACTAACTGCACGAAACTAGTAGGTAGAAGACCAAATGTTAAAATCATAAACTTTGACGACCACTCATATAATCTTTTAAATGCACTTCTTTTCTTTTCTTTTTTTTTTGAGACAGTCTCACTCTGTTACCCTGGGTAGAGTGCAGTGGCATCATCATAGCTCATGGCAATCTCTTGGGCTTGAGCAATTCTCTTGCCTCAGCCTCCTGTGTAGCTGGGACTATGGAGTGCCACACAACACATAGCTAGTTTTTCTATTTTTAGTAGAGACTCTTGCCCAGGCTGGTCTCAAACCCATGAGCTGAAGCAATCCACCCATCTTGGCCTCCCAGAGTGCTGGGATTATAGGTAGGAGCCACTGCGCCAGCGCCTTAAGGTGCTTTTTGCTTAAAATTTATCAAGAGAAAGGACCAATAAAGAGGTGCCAAAATGAGTGATGGTGCAATTTGTGGAAATTTTCTTTATTCTTCAGGCAGATTCTCTTGAACTTGCATTTCTGCTAAAGCCTGGTCTGTTCCTTACCTTGGCAGAACCCACTTGGTAGAGTGCACAGCCACAGAGATTTACAAGGGAATTTCCCTTCAGTTTTGCTCAGTATTTTTCCTGCTTTCACTGACTTGTACTGAAAGCTCAGTCTGTTATTTCTAATAAAATGCATCTGTTCAGAGAACCTCACTGTTATTTGAGAGCTTAAATGGAGCACAACCTCCCAGGAGAACACCTGCCCTTTCTCTCTCTGATGTTAGATCTGAGTCGGGAACCAACAAGTGCAATTCCCAACTCCATTGCCATTTCTGTAGGAAAGGTTTAGCCTCTTTATTACTTCACCCTGCCCCTGACTTAGAGCTGGTGATCCTCCCGGGCTCCTCCCAGGTCCGTTCTCATGCTGTTTAGACTTCATGGATCCCTACCATTTAAACCCCTGTCACCACCTCATGAACTATTTCTGGGAGCAGGTGTGATGATTATTTCTCTGTGCTAACATGGATTCATTGAGAAATGAAGGCTGTGGCAAAACCTTATAAACCAACGCTTTATCGGGGGTACCGGCTCAGGATATGTGGAGTAACAGACAGTGGATGCATTGCCAGGCTGGCCACAGTTTTGCAATACACAACGCTGGCTGCTCATCTCACAGAACATTAGGGAAGTTACAGAACTGCCTTGTGTTAGAATTGCCCACAGGGGAAGAAGAAGGGTGAACAATTTATCTTCTAGATTTTTCCTCATCCAATTTCACACTCTAAGAGAATAAGTCCCTTGCACTTTGGGGTTGCAGGCAGCTTCAAGGAAAGCCAGAATCTAACCAGGTGCCTCAGACTTTAGTGTAGGTGGAAGTTTCTCACACTGGCGGTTGCTGCTGCAAACCAGGTCCATGACACTGGCTCTGGGGCTGGTCGGGCTGGGCAGGAATCAAAGCAAGGGGTCAAGGATCAGCGTGGGGCTCTTGTGGATCTGAGTGGTGCACAAACTGGGTGTAAATCCAATCTGTGTTCTTGATGGGCTGAAAACACATCTCTTTCTTTTTTTTTTTTTTTTTCCTTTTTTTCTTCATTTTGCAGGACTTAGTGCTCCCTCAGAGGGTGATATTCTCCTTTCTGCTTCCCAAGGGCTACCTGTTCCTTCATAGCCAGAGGTAGAAGGATCAGTGCTTATTTTATTTCCTTCCTTCCTTCCTTTTTTCTTCCTCCCTCCTCCCTTCTTTCTTTTCTTTTCTTTCTTTTTTTTTGAGACAGAGTCTCACTATGTTGCCTGGGTAAAGTGCCATAGCGTCACAGCTCCCAGCAACCTCAAACTCTTGGGTTTAAGCTATTCTCTTGCCTCAGCCTCCCAAGTAGCTGGGACTATAGGCACCCGCCACAATGCCCGGCTATTTTGGCTGAATTTATTGTAAGAATTTGAGATCTCGTTTGGCACCCATAGCTCAGTAAGGAGGGCACCAGCCACATGCTCTGAGGCTAGCAGGTTTGAGCCTGGCCAGGCCTGCTAAACAATAATGACAACTCCAACCAAAAAACAGCTGGGTGTTGTGGTGAGCACCTGAGCTCAAGTGTTGGAGGTTGCTGTGAGCTGTGGCACCAGGGTACTATACAGAGGGTATGAGACTCTGTCTCAAAAAAAAAAGTGGAGATCTCAGCTCAGTGCCCATAGCAGAGTGGTTACAGCGGCCAGCCACATACACCAAGGCTGGCAGGTTTGAACCTGGCTCAGGCCAGCTGAACAACAATGATGACAACCTCAACAAAAAATAGCCGGGCATTGTGGTGGGTGCCTGTAATCCCAGCTACTTGAAAGGTTGAGGCAAGAGAATCACTTAAGCCCCAAAATTTGAGGTTGCTGCAAGCTGTGATGCTATAGCACTCTACTGAGGGCGACATAGTGAGACTCTGTCTCAAAAAAAAAAAAAAAAAAAAAAGAATTTGAGCTCTCTAGATATTGGCTGATCTGTGTTACTCTAACATTTTATCAGAGCATAATGAAAATGTAAAATGTGTTTTGTTAAATGCATTAATGTACACAGTCATAATTTAATAGAGAAAAAAGTAAAATAAAAGGTGTTTTGTTAAATGCACTAATGTACACAGTCATGTGTTTTGTCTTGTACAATGTGTTTTGTTGGGCAAGCAGGGATTTTGATTTTCTTATTGCTTTCATAAAGCACCCATAAGTTTAAATTCTGTAAATCCAATAGGTATTGAAAGCACTATATTAGTTCAAGGGGAAGGAGGTGAGGTTTAAGAAGATATAATTCAGGTCAATTTTAGTTCTGGGGCAGAGTTTGGAATTATGTTTTTTTTTTTTTCTCTTCTAAATCTTCGTATGTTTGTGGAAATTTTAATGAAGGATTTGCCTTCCTTCAAGAGTAAGCTGATCTTCACTGATAGTATTTCTTCTTTGGAAAAATCAGCAACATACATGGAAATGCATGTCTGTATGGGCAGATCTGGAGACACTAAGCTGATTTAAGCCCTAATGTCAGCAGCACTCAGTAGTAGTGTGTGTCATCAATAAATGCAACTTAACCAGCGATTCTTGGTGGAAAGTATCACAGTCGCCCTCAGAAGCCCAGGAATCCTACTCACTGCTGGAGGAGAGAAGATCTCACGCTTGTTATGCAATATTCCCCCCCCCTTTTTTTTTTGAGACAGAGTCTCACTATGTCACTCTTGGCAGAGTGCTGTGGCATCACAGCTCACAGCAACCTCAAACTCCTGGGCTTAAGTGATTTTCTTGCCTTAGCCTCCCAGTAGCTGGGACTATAGGCACCCGCCACAATGCCTGGCTATTTTTTTGTTGCAGTTGTCATTGTTGTTTAGCTGGCCCGGGCTGGGTTTGAACCCACTGGCCTCTGTGTATGTGGCCGGCGCTGTAATCACTGTGCTACATGCGTGGAGCCACCATATTTTAGCTGCAACATGTGGACCAAGCCTCTCATGACAAGTCTGTGACAGAACTGGAACATTTCAGCTAACAAATTTGTTTTATTAATGAATTTAAACCCATAATCACACAGGTCTGGAGTGATTTAGGATTTTGGTGAAATGTTCTGATTTTTGGTGAACACCCTTAAAATAAAATAGCTTTTAAAGAAGAGTGGCTGCTGGGGGGAAAAAGTCAATGAGAGATGATCTAATAGGCCTGATGATAATTCATCTTGAAATACTAGAAAGAGCCTGGTGTCTGGATTTGGACACATTTAAGTTTTATTTCTGTCTTCATCATTTATTAACTCTTTATACTAGAGGGGGATTTCAAAATTTTCTGAAACTTAGTTTTCTTCTCTGCAAAATAGGAATGCTAATGGGAACCTCGAAGGGGGATGGTGAAGATGAAACAGGAAACTGTGTGGGACTGTCAGAGTCCTTGTCTGACACATGGTGGGTGCTGGATGAGAACGCTGCCTCCTGGCTTCCCTTGCCGCCTCTGCCTGGTAGGCCATCTCCCCAGCCTTCCCGCAGACCAGGCATCCTGTACAGCAGACTGTCGGTTGGGTCACACAGTAGTTATTCCTGATTGCTCATCTAAATGCCTTCTCCTGTTCAGGCTGGAAAACTAGATAGTTCCTTTCACAGTCTCCCTGGTGTCATGATAGAGGATGTGCTCCTGGCCAATAAAACAAACAAAGGAATTCTCATGAGGATTTTCAGGGAATTTTTTTTGCTTTACAGATAAATAGAAGCAGGTGGAAACTCTTTTCTTCCTATGTTGAAGGTCTGGGTCAGTAATGACAAATTGTGGTAGCCACAGCAAATCAGCACAGTTAGCTATTAAAAGATTTCATACTTTTATTTCGGGATATGAGCAATAATGATAACATACTTACTGAATGACCCCATGACAGGCAACCAACTGCTCACTCCGCGTGGATTACCTCATTTAATCCTCAAACTCAGCGGCAGGAACCCTGTCATCTCCATTTCATAGCAAGAAGAACAACTTCAAGGAAGGCCAAGGAACTGTCCAAAGTCACACAGTGAGGGAGCACTGGAGAGAGACTCGGATTCAAGCCACCTGGCCTTAGCCATTACAGCTCTGGCCCTGAAGAAATGACACTCTTACTTTGTATGTCCTCAGAAACGTCTCCAAGTTGGGTTATTAGTACAACAGTGCAGGATTGACATCTGCCACTTTGGCTAGGTCCTTTAGCCTTCTCAAGAACATTTTCTCACAGACCCAGACATTCAATACCAGAAGAAAATAGCTAATATTATGCAGATGCTGAGCTGAGCACCAAATCCGGGAAGATACTGAAACACACCACCTTGACTCATTAGGAGTATTTCCCCACAGTCAATCTCTTTGGTCACTATCATTAGGGCTTTGTTAACCTATACCACATGGCAACCTCAGCCATTTTTACTGAAATTTCCTACCAAAGTATAACATCAAAAAGATTTCACATGATAAAATATTAATTAAGATTATCTTTAACTTTGAGGGATTTACATTGTTATTTTGTATTTATTATAAATAAATAGAAAAATTGAAGCCCTTATTTTCGGTAACCTTGACAGGGTTGCTAATTACTTCATACCTCTGTGGAAAAGTTCCTTGCTTAGTCTTTCTAATTAGTATATCGATATTCATAATGTGATACTTTCCCAGACTCTGTCAGGAAAGCATGTATTTTTTTTTTTTTTAGCACTAAAAGCACTTATTTTAAGGCTAAGATTTTCTGACATTTATTACTTCTTATTAGCTACATTATTTCCTCTCTTGTCTAAAAAGAATAGTTGAAGAGAAGTTCCATTGCTTCTTAAGGTTCTATAGGAAGGCTATGTGATAGATTGAGCCTCTGACACTTTTTTTGTTTTAAGAGACAGGGTCTCCCTGTGTTGCCCAGTCTGACCTACAACTCCTGGGCTCCAGTGATCCTCCTGTGTCAGCCTTCCAGGTAGCCGGGATGACGGGCACATGCCACTGTGCCTGACTTTTACTAAATCAGCTCGGATTTGCCACTGTATCTTAATCACTAATATGGGCATTTTCCTTTTTCTTTTTGAGACTAGGACCTTGCTGCCTTCCTTTGTCTTTATTGCCCAGGCTGGAGTGCAGCGGGGTGATTTAGAGCTCACTGCAGCCTTGAACTGGGCTCAGCAGTCTTTCCAGCCCTGCCTCCTGAGTAGTTGGGATTACAGGGCCATCCACCACACTTGCTGACTCCTTGACATCTTAATCTGTGCATTTTGTTTTTCTTCAGATATTTATTTGTTTTTTCTCTCCCTTAATCCAATGGTACAGGTCCTTGTAGTTCCTGATCCTAGGGATTTTGCCCAGGAATAGTGAAAATATTTTCAAGTCAACCGTTTTTCCTTCTTTTGTAAAAGGCTAAACTATCTGTCTATGAACCCAAATTAGATCCTCAGTATGACATTTTCCTATGAAGAGTGAAAAAGTGAGCAATGTGAACAAGTGTTTGAGCAATTTGTCAGTACAGTAATAGTTAACATAGATGATATGCACCCTTAGCATAGTTGTTAGTGTATTTGCAGTGAAAAGGAATTTATGCTCTGTTTTCAAGAAGGAGGTTATTTTTTTTTGTGTGGTATGTTTTTATTACAAAATATTACAGGGGTACAAATGTTTCTGGTCACATGGATCTATTTAGTAGTGCCTGTGTCAGAGCTATAAGCGTGCCCATCACCTGAATAGTGTTCCTGTTCCCATCAGGTAAGTTTTCACTCATCCTCACTTCTCTCTTCCCTGCCTGCTTGACGTCCACTGAGTTTTACTTCCCTCTGTTGCACCTGTGTGCTCATCGCTTAGTTCCAGTCCAATGGTGAGTATATACAGGGTCTGCTTTTCCATTCTCAAGATACTTCATTTAGAATAATGGTTCCAGGTTCCATCCAAATTGTTGCAAAAGGCATTAATTCTATCTTTTTTTGTGGCTGAGGAGTATTCCATGGTATTCATGCAGCACGTTTTGTTAATCCACTATGAATTGATGGGCACTTGGATTGATTCCACATCTTTGCCACTGTAAATTGTGCTGCAATGAACATTTGAATATAGATGTCTTTTTGATAAAATGACTTTCTTTCCTTTGAGTAAATACCCAGTAGTGGAATTGGAATTGCTAGGTCAGATGGTAGGTCTCCTTCTACCCCTTTGAAAAATGTCCATACTGTTTTCTCATAGGAGCTGTAGTAATTTTCAGTCCCACCAACATTGTACCAGCCTCCCTTTCTCTCTGCATCACACCAGCATCCATTGTTTTTGGACTTTTTAATAAAAGCTGTTTTAACTGGGATAATGTGATATTTCACTGTGGCTTTAATTTATATTTCCCTGAAGGTTAGTGATGCTGAGCATTTTTTCATATGTTTATTGGCATTTGTCTATGTTCTCTTGAAAAGCTTCTGTTCATGTCTTTTGCCCACTTTTTAATGAGACTGTTTGCTTTTTCTTTGCTGATTTGCTTGAGTTTTTGGTAGATTCTGATTCTTATTAGCCCTTTATCAGATATATAGCTTGTGAAAATTTTTTTCCAAAAGAAGATTAAAAAAAAAACCAAGTAGTTATTAATACAAATGTTTTTATTCACAGCGGGTTTAAATAAAAATGCTGCCAATATTTCATGAAAATAGAGATAATTGGAAGTAAGGCTTTTGGCATTGTTTGGAGCCCTATGGCTTAATTAATTAAGATTTTTGCTTTTATAAATTTAAGTCTATTGTTTTCCCCTTCTTTAGTTTGAATTGATTCTAAACATGGGATAAAAGGAATTACTTTGTGTGAAATTCCTATTTGTGTAAGTAGACAAATAATTAGTGATTGGCCTATTTAAAGAAATTTCTTCCAAAATCTTGCCTTAAGAAACATCTGGATTTAATTTGTGAGAAATGCATACACAAATAGGAAAAAAAAGGAAATTCTATCTTCTGCACTCTTTTATGCATTTTAAAAAACTGCTGACTCTGTAAAATCAATCATGAAAAAATGTTTTTGATCTACCTTCAAATCTATGAGACTCCATTAATAATCTCTGTAAAATTTTTATATTCATTAGGTGTGATGGAGCCAGGTCATTCTTTTTCTTTAAGTCTTGAAAAACAGAAACTTTTAAAATGGGTTAAAGAAAACTTGAGTTCTCTATGATTATCCTTGGAAGATTCCAGGTCTCTGTGTCATGTTAACATTCTCTTTTGTTGAACTCCCTCAAATTTCACAAAACAGCAACTTCTTAAAGCAAAGCCAGATACTAAGAACGCGCTGCAGTGAGGTTGCATGCCACGGTGACGGAGTTTCAGCAATAGCTCTCCAGGAGAAGTGGATGTTTGAATGGTCTCGGGGTCTCAGCAGTTTGTTTTGGTGGGGAGAGATGATGACTGGGTAAATTGTGAACTGGGAGTTTGGTAGTGGTGGACAGAACAAGGTAGCATTGTACTAGAGGACTTGATTAACTATTATTTGATAAGTATGTTTTTGCCCAACTAATTAAACTGTTAACTCAGATAAATTGGTTTGTATGCATAGATCAAAGCAAACAATATTTGGTAATCTATAGTCTTATATTTCCTGGGCAACGTTTTCACGGAACAACTGAGTCAGGTTAATAATAGTCATCTCCATTTGCACTTTTCATTTCATTTTGATATATCTGTCTTGCTTTTTTCACACAGATCTGGAGTTGTGAATTCAAAGCGATACCATATATGTGCATATATATATATATATGTATTTATATTTACATATTTTTTGAGATAGAGTTCCCTCTGTCATCCTGAGTAGAATGCTGTGGCATCATCAGAGCTCACAGCAACCTCAAACTCTTGAGCTCAAGTGATATTCTTGCCCCGGCCTCCTATGTAGTTGGGACTACAGGCACCCACCACAATGCCCAGTTAATGTTTTTATTTTTAGTAGAGATGAGATTTCACAATTCCTCACGGTGGTTTGATTTCCTGAGCTGAAGCAAGCCACCTGCCTCCACCTACCAGAGTGCTAGGATTACAGGTCATGCCCAGCTTAATGTGATACTACACTATAGTAATCCTGAGTTTTGGAGAAATTGCTGCATTTATTCTGCTACTTTCAACAAAAAGGATTGTGGATGTGTTAGAGTTGTTGGAAAATGGGAAAGAGTGGGGAAAACTCCGAGCTCTGACAACTAAGTGTGAAAACTTGCCACCGTGCTCTTTGGCAGCACTGTACAAACAATTTGGCACGGTTTCATACCCTTGGTATGTCAGTGTCTCTCAGGTGTGTTTGTGTTGCCATGTGGCAGTGCCTGGCTGAGTGGTGTTCATTATTGTTGTTGTGTGAGGGGTGAGCTGACATGAGAATGTTGAAGCATGAATTAGAGCAACAAATAAACATTAACTTTCTTGTTAAATTTTGCAAGAGTGGAAACAAAATCAGGGACATGTTATTTCAACTTTATAGGGATAATGTCATGAATAAAACAGAAGTGTCCAAATGGATTAAATGCTTTTCTGAGAGGAGAGGAAGTGTTACTGATGAAGAGAGTTCAGGGCAGCTAGTAATGAGAAGAACTGGTGAAAACATTGCAAAAGTGTGTGGAACTGTGTGTCAAAATCATCTGCAGACTGTGAGAAGCATAGCAGAGCAAGTAAACATCAATAGAGAAACAGGAAAATCTTAACTGAAATTCTTGGTATGTTGAAATTGTCCTGAAGGAGCTCAGTGATGAGCAAAAGCAAAGAAGAGTTGATGTTTGCCAAGACCTTTTGGAGAGGCAAGATGGTGTGTGGACCACGTTATCACTGGTGATGAAATATGGGTGTACCAATACAACCTTGAAACAAAGCGTCAAAGCGCACAATGGAGGTCAGCCAATTCTCTATGACCAAGAATGTTCCATCAATCAGAATCAAGAGTCAGAACAATGTTGCTAACCTTTTTTTTTTAATATCAGAGGGATTATTCATTTTGAATTTGTATCAATTGGACAGTTAACCAAGTTCACTATTCAGAAGTACTGAAAATCCTGCATGAAAAAAATTAGCCAAAAATGTCCCAAACTTTTCTCCAAGAACTCATGGTTCTTGCATCATTACGATGCACCAGCTCACATGGCACTGTCTGTGAAGAAGGTTTCAGCCAGTAAAAAAAAAAAAAAAAGTCTGTATTGAACCACCTTCCCTACTCACCTGATCTGGCCCCTAATAACCCTTTTTACCTGAAGATAAAGAACATATTGAAAGGAAGACATTTTTGTGACACTCGAGACATCAAGGGCATGATGACAACTCTAATGGCCCTTCCCGACCAAGAGTTCCCAGGTTGCTTTGAAGGGTGGACTATTACTGCCCTTGGTGCACAGCTTCCCGATGGGAATGCTTCACATGTGACCATAGTGATACTCAGCAATGCAGTCATGAACATAATTGTCAGACCTCGTATACTATTAAAGCTGTGGCAGTGAATTCTTTGCTTTGAGGAGGAATACCTTTTACTGCTTTTAATAATTTTTAGAGGATGACACACTAGAGCTATTATATTGATTATTATCTTGGAAATCTTAAAATCTGTTTTCAAGTTCTTGTATCAAATCAAAAAACAAGCTTGCTTATTTTCTACCATTCACAGGACTGTGTTTAGCCAACATGTCAAAATGCATAAAGGTGCTCACCTTAATTTGAGCTTGCCATATTTCAGTTTTATTTGAAATGATGTTACAGTTTGAAACATTGTGTTGGTAAGTTTTGCCTTGAGGATGCATGTCTAACTCATTTAAATGAGCAGTTAAATCCACTAAAAGTGCTAAATCTGTAAGGCAGTTTTTATTGCCAAGTTCTGGCACAATTTTTTTTTTTTTTTGAGACAGAGTCTCACTTTGTCATCCTTGGTAGAATGCTGTGGCATAATACCTCACAGCAACCTCCAACTCTTGGGCTGAAGCAACTCTCTTGCCTCAGTCTCCCAAGAAGGAATTATAGGCGCCTGTCATAATACCTGGCTGTTTTTTAAAGATGGGGTCTTGCTCTTTCTCAGGCTGTTCTGGAACCTGTGAACTCAGGCAATCCACCCACCTCGGCCTCCCAGAGTGCTAGGATTACAGGCCTGAGCCACTGTGCCTGGCCTAGACAAATTTGGTTTTTGATACTATAAACGACTTGATAACATATTGCAAATCATAACATCTTTTTACCATTTGGCCTAGTCTTAGCCATCTTACTTCTGAAAAGCAAATGATGTCACCATAGTCAGCATCAATATTTTTAAGGAATTACTGGAATTGATGATGATTCAGTCCTTGGCCTTTAGGAAATTCAGAGTCTTGATGACAATTTGCACAATGTTATCCATTTTTAAAGCTTTTCTGCATAAATTTTCTTGAAGTGTTACGCAATGATACTTCATCAAATGTGAATTTTGGGAGGCAATGGCATTGTTGTCTATTAGTTTTGGAAGTCCCTCTCTTTTACCTACCATTTCTGGGGCACCATCAGTAATGATACCAGGTTTGTTGACAACAGACAGAGAAAATCACTTTACCATATTTTTATTGCTTCATATAACTATCTTGATTTATTTGTGGCACCAAAGAAGCCATTTCTTCATTACTATTTGGAAGTGCTGAAAAGCCTGCGTGAAAAAATTTCTTCATTCCTTCTAATAAAGTTTTCATCAATACCTCTAAGAAAGATGGCAAGTTGAGGGGTATTTGTAGCATCAGTGCTGTCATCCATTGCCAAAGCATAACATTTCAAATGAGCAGCTTTACTCTCCAAACTTCTTTCCATAGATTTTCCAATTTCTTCGGTTGGCCTGGCTAGAGAATGGTGAGAAATATGATTTTAGAGATATTCCCTATGAGGGGGGCAAATTATATTGGCCATGCTTTCCATATATTGCTTAATAAACTCACTTCAGTAAATGGTTTTGGGTTTTTGTACTAAATGTGCTATGACATAACTAATTTTTACAATGGAATCCATCTGAGTTGTAACTTAAAAAAAATTTTGTTGAGAAGAGAGAATTTATTCAGTTCCGCTATTCCGTCCAACGACATAATTCTTCACATGAATTGAATTTGGCACCAGGTTTTTGCATATAATATTTTTGCAAATGATAGTTTTTGAAAACTTGCACGAATTCCCTTGCAAATTAAGCAGAGTGCCTTACTACTTACCTCAACAGAAAGGTAGTCATTTGTCTACTTTTCATCTTTTGTCATTCATAATTTTTCTCTTTGGGGGTTCTGTTTTTTTTCTTTCTTTCTTTCTTTTTTTTAGAGACAGAGTCTCATTTTATTGCCCTCGGTAGAGTGCTATGGTGTCATAGCTCACAGCAACCTCTAACTCCTGGGCTTAGGCGATTCTCTTGCCTCAGACTCCTGAGTAGGTGGGACTACAGGCACCTGCCACAACGCCTGGCTATTTTTTTTTTTTTTTGTTAGCCTGGGGCCGGGTTCAAACCTGCCACCTTTGGTATATGAGGGTGGCACCCTACTCACTGAGCCACAGGCACTGCCCAGGGCGTTCTATTTTATTTTCAGATATTCTTAGAAGTCATGCTTGGATTGAAAAATAATAATAGATAAGGGACTATATTTAATTTTATTATGAAAATTAGTTGACAGGAAAATTGAAAGCAAGGTTGAGATCCTCCACATCTTGGCTGCCAGGGCAGGGTGAGGCAGAGGCCAAATGTAAAGTGTGGTAGGTGACGTGTGAGGCATTACTGAGGCGTGGATGCACCCTTAATAATCAAGTAAGAATGCTTACCTGACTTCTAAAGAATGTTTATCTACCATTGCAATGGTAGGTTGAAATATTGTTTATAATCTCTGCCGTGCCAAGTCTCCACAGGCACATGTCATCTCTGATGGTGCCTATTTAACTAAGTTTGGAAGGTAACACACTGGAAGCCGCACCTCACTGTATAACTGAAGCCATGAGTGAGTACTGGGGAGAGAGTACAGGTGTTTATTTTTATGTGACTTTGAGACACAATGTCATCTACAAAGTTCATGCTGGACAATCATGCAATCATGTTCCACTGGAAAAAACTTGTCAAAAAAATTTCATAATGTTTTACGTAAGTGTATGATTTTGCATTGGGCTGCATTCCTAGCCCTCCTGGGCTGCATGAAGCCTCCGGGTTACAGGTTGAACACCACTCACCTGTAACATGTCCATTTGTAATTTTACGCTGCTATTGTTTTTGTTTTTTTTCATCTTATTTATTTATTTATGTTTACTGACTACTGGCAGTAGTCAGCAAACGTGTTCTTCTTATGATAATGCATTCGTTTGCAACCTGAAAACTAACGAAACCTAAAGTATTCACTAAATATGTTGGGGTTTCTTTGATAGTGCATTTGTGTATAGTTATAATGTATTAAGTACTGTTTGCTCAAGTCCTACTGAAAAAACCTATTCCAGCACCACCCAGTAATTCAAATGACAGGATGAGGAAAATCAGGGAGCATAAAACTACACAGCATCAGCATTAGAAATAAAGTGGAAAGCCTGTGAATCTGACTTTACCTATTAAGGCTCACCCTATATGTTCAGCATGTCCCCTGGGTGAGGGGCTCATCGGCAACTTGAACTTTACCTTGGAAATGAAAACAATGTAGCCTAAACATTTGTACCTTTGTATTAATCTTAAGTTAAAAAAATAATTAAAAAAAAGAAAAAAAAGATTTACCCTATAGAAAATGATTTTTTATCTTATGCCCTTGTTAAGCTGTCCTGGAATAGAAATGGACAATTAGACTAATGTGAAATGGGAGTTCTCTAGAATGACAATGCTACGAAGGTTAAAGTGAATAATGTTTTTCTATTCTAAAGATAGAACAAATATTTTTAAATACCACAACTCAATTTTTGAATTTGCTTTGATCACGTTAGATTTCTTCAAAGAACATACTAAATGAACTTATTGCCAACATTTTCAGTGCCATTTAATTTTTGTTGTGTCTTCCTTCCCATGAGTTTCAATGACTTGATACCACTTTGGTATTTTGGATCATATTTTTATTGTTTGGTGGAAGAATATCAAAGTAAGAAGAAAGTTGTTTTTCTTTTCTTGTTAAGTATACAGCCAGAATGAACAACAATATTTTCAAATTAAAGAGTCAGTGCGATCTAATTGAGAATTTCAGGCCAAGTGCTGGGAATGCTGTGGTTGACCATTCTAAAACAAAAATCGAAAACAGATTCTAGTTGGCTTTAAAAAGTAATGCGGCTAATAATCAAGATAGATAGTGAGCGGGCACACAAAGGAGAATGAAGGGAGGAAATATTCTGAAATGAATAGTAAAGAGAAACAGGTTCAGTAAATAGGTTTAATAAATCCTTGACCAAAGCATTAAAAAAGATGTTCCTGTGTGTGGTTAATATAGAGTAACTTGGTTTTCCAAAGATAGCATTGCAGGAATGTTTGTGGAGACCTCTGATGTTGCTGGATTCTGCCCAGTTCTAAACAAGGATTAACACCAACCAAGCACATATCTGCCGTGAACCCAAATGATCTCTTAAATCTGTTGCATCTCTCTTCCTTTCAGGACCAGAAAATGAATAAAATATGTGCACCTTGAAGCCAACAGAGGACTTGAAACAAACAGAATTGGCAAGTTCTGTCAAATTTGTGCTACTGATGGACCATTAGAACATATGGTTTGAATTATTTCCTCAATTTGGGAATGAATATAGGTCAGACTTCTTACTGTTGATTTTTTTCTTAGTCTATTAAAAACTATTTATATATTCTATAAATGTTTTTAATATAACTTCAGATTATCTAACATATTCTGTGTAAGGTTAATGTATATGATATATATATGAATTATTTAACATTGGAAATACTGAGGTTGAATATTCCATTTTGGCTCCATCATTTTCTAGATGTAGATGTTAACTTCTATAAACATGAAATGATATTTAAAAATGAGAATAATCACATAATCCATTTTATAATTTATTGTGAGAATTAAATGAGAATGTAAGGAAACTTTGGAGTATAATAACCAGCACATAAGTATCTTTGTATGCATTGTGCTCAAAGCTTTAGATACATCCTCATCTAATAAAATACAAAAATGTTATTTTGCATATTGTAGTGTAAAAAGCTTTAAATACATTCTTATTTAGTGTAATATAATATTTATTTAGTATTCACATCTACACAGAAAAGAAGGAAGGATGGAAGGAAAGAAGAAAAGAAGAAGGTCAGGCAAGGAAAGAGAGAGAAAGAGGCACAGCAGAGGATCTACGGGTCTTGCTCTGGCGGACAGCACCGTGCTCTTGGCATTAGTTCTGTGCGCACCATGTTGTAAGCAACCAAACTCATCACCTACCAGCCCTTCTGAGTCCATGTGGCATGGGCTACCTAAGTTATCCAGCAAAAATTAGGATCCCAGAGAGGTAACTGTTCATGGAAAAGAGGAACTATCTCTGAATTGGTATGTCTTGGAGGGCATTGCATAGGGTTTGAATCTTAGAAAGGTCTCAGTAAATCTTAGTGAATTGAAGTAATTTGAATTCACAACTGATTCTTAGTTTGGAACAGACTTGATAAAAAAGGTTAGGAATCATAACAAGATAAATAGTTTGCACGAGTGTGACTATAGATAAATTTTTATTTCAGATTTTCAGTGCTAGCACCATTCCACAGCGATCAAGAATAGTATTGGCTACTAAAGTCATAATCAAATTCTATATGCAACATATTTAGTGAGTAGATGTCGGGACAAGTGAATAACTTTTCACATACACTAGATGCCGTGCCGAGCATTTCCCTGTGTTTTGTTATTTAGCCGTGTGGAGTCAGCACTACTGACAGTCTTACTGTTCAGATAAAGGAATCTGAGAGTTGTATAGGCAATAAGTGGCAAAGCAATGAGTCAAAGGTCAGAATTCTCACTTTTAATCATGAATCTGTCTTGCTTCTCTAGCCCTTGGATAAGGAATATTTAGAAACAGTAAGTACGAATGAATAATTTAGTGCACAAACTAGGATAAGCTTGCAGTTACCAGTCTCCACCCCTAGATGACACTTTTGCTTTTACAAGATAAAATTCAAATGGAAGCTGATAAGTAAATTCATTTGGAAACTATGAAATATTTAAATATATATATATATGTACATGTGTATGTTCAAAGTCATATGAATTTAAAGGCAAAAATTCCCCTCATAAAGCACTTTTCCTCAACTTCCTTATATACTTTAAAGCAAATTTGCTTATGTGAAGTGTTTCTTACTGAACACCTTTACTAGAAAATTTGAGTCCTCATTGAAAATGTAGATTTTTACTTAGACTTTACCTCAAACTGAGAGAACTAAAATTTCTCAGTGGAGAAAGGGGCTTACAACTTGCTTGGCACCGACTTTCTTTGGTAGCTGTAGGTGAATTGAGCATAGCTGCCTAGGGAGCTGCCGGGGAGCCCAGTGAGGCCTCTGGAGCCCGAGCTCCAGACCCAGTGCTGGCCCAGATCCAGCCCCACCATGGCCATTTCACCCACACACCGCCAGAGGAAATTGGTCCCAAGCAAATTGCAAGCCTGTCTTTCCACTTGAGGAAAGTTCCATTGTGGCCCCTCGCAGGAGTAGGTGTGGCGTCCGATCACCACCACTGGAGGAGTTTATCCTGAAGTCACATCGGCAGACATCAGGAGGGGGAAAACACAGCAGATTAGAAGCAGTCCACGAACCCACTGGGTTATTGTTGCACATGTTTTGTTCTCTTCTTTGCATCTTTAAATTACTAGGGTGCCCATCAATTCAAAAATTTGGTATATATATGCAATGGAATACTACTCTGCCATAAATAAGGGTGAATTAAAATCTTTTGAAACAATGTGGATGGAACTGGAGACCATGGTCCAAGTGAAGTATATAAAGAATGAAAAAAAAATGGACACCACATGTACTTGCCATTAAATTGGCACTAACTGGTAAACACACATGCACAAAGGGAGGTAAAACTAAGTGGTAATCAAGCAGGTGGGGAAGGTTGAGGGGGGATGGGAGAAGACCTGCCTGACACATACAATGAATACCATCTGAGTGATGGGAGCACTCATCACCCTCACTCAAGCATAACAAAATTTCTACATGGAACCAAAAACATTTGTACCCCCCATAATGTTTTGAAATAATAAACACATAAAGCAAAAGAACTACCATACGATCCATCAATCTTACTTCTAAATACACACCAAAAGAATTAAAATTAGGATCTTGAAGAGATACCTGCCATTCATGTTCATTGCTGCATTGTTCACACTAGCCAAGCTATGGAAACAACCTAAATGTCCACCAGTGGATGAATAGATAAAGACGCTGTGGCCTATGTATGCAACGAAACATTAGTCAGCTCCCCAAAGAAGAAAGTCCTGCCATTTGCAAACAACGGGAAAAAACCTGTAGGGTATTATACTAAGTGAAATAAGCCAGTCATAGAAGAACAAAGACTATACAATTCTACTTACATGACTTATCTGTTTAACAAAATAGGCAAACTCATCAAAGCAGAGAATGCAATCGGAGTTGCCTGGGACTAGAGTCAGGGGAAGTGGGGAACTGTTGTTCAATTGGTATAAAGTTCTGATAATGGTAGATGAGTAAGTTTTGGAGATCTGCTGTACAACATAGTGCCTCTAGTTAACACAATATTATGCACTTTGAAATTTGTTAAAAGGGAGACCTCACCTGATATGTTTTTAATCACTATTTTTTAAAAAGGCAAAAGGGCACGAGGAAACTGGGAGGTGATGGTGATGTCCATTAGTTTGATTATGGTGATGGGATCACAGGTGTTTTCACATCTACAAACTCATCTAAATGTTCATATTAATGTGTAGTTCTCTATATATCAATTATACACAATAAAAGCTGTTAAACACACACAAAAAAGAAACAGGAAAAAATAAACTTTAAGTATCAATTATTTCTCCTAAATTCATCAGCATGCATTCTTTACATGTTTGGTATGTATATATTTTTCTGTTTATTTTTACATATGGTTTTAGTTTTCTATGACTACTGAAAGGATTACCACCCAACTGGGTGGCTTAAAGCAACACAAATTGATCTCTTCCAGTTCTGGAGGCCAAAGGTACAAAACGAGTTTCACTGGGCTGAAGGTGTTGACAGGTTGGCTCCTTCTGGGAGAAGCTGTTTCTGTGCCTTTTCTGGCTTCTGGAGACTCCAGCTTCCTTGGCTTATGATCCCTTTTTCACACCACTCCAATCTCTTTCTTCCACTGCCACATCTCTGTGCCTTGTATAGTCAAATCTCCCTCTGCTTTCCTCTTACGGGACACTGGTGATTACACATAGAGTGTCTACAGATATTCCAGGTTAATCTCCCAACTTACGCTTCTTAGCTTACTCACATTTGCAAAATTTCTTTTGCATTAAGGTAACATTCACAGGATCCAAAGATCAGGACCCTGGTATCTTTGGAAATGTTATTTAGCTTACCATACATGAAAACATTTATTTCATCCTTAAAAAAAAAAAGCGTGAGGTAAGAATCTGCCTTATTTTTTCCAAATAAACTCCCAAATTATTAAAAAGTATATATATAAATTACTTTAAAATTAAGACTTCTGACATTGAATTGAGATGGTACTTTTATCCCATGTTAAGTTTCTTATGTTTTCTCCATAGACTGAACTCTCCTAAAGTTACTAATGATAAAATATGGTAATGATTTGATTTATTGAATCTAATTGTAGATGATTTGTTTAGAAAAATTTAGATGAAAAAGAGATTAAAAACCAGAAGAGTATAACTTGCTTGTTGCAGGATAATGGCTTCCAAATTCCTGTACACTAATTTATCTGCCAGAATATTTATATCAGAAAATTATTTTATACGAGGATAAAGCTGTTTGAACTTATATGTGGAATATAAGAATCAACAGAAAAAAAAATAAAAAGAAAAGTAAAGAAAGACCAAATAATACCCAGTCAGCTCTGTTGGATATTAAACAATATGGTGTTAAGGCAAATGACACTCAGGGTCAGGAAAGATAGGAGATATTTACATTAACATCTTCATGCTGGCTCAGCACCTGTAGCACAGTGGTTACAGCACCAGCCACATACACCAAGGCTGGCAGTTTCGAACCTGGCCCGGGTCAGCTACAACAATAATGACAACTGCAACAACAACAACAAAAATAGCCAGGCACTGTGGCAGGCACCTGTAGTCCTAAGTACTTGGGAGGCTGAGATAAGAGAATCACTTAAGTCCAAGAGTTTGAAGTAGCTGTGAGCTGTGATGCCAAAGCACTCTACCAAGGGTGACATGGTGAGATACTGTCTCAAAAAAATAAAAAATAAAATCTTCATGCTAATTCTAACAAAGATATGACATTAAAATTTCAGAATTATCTTTGAGAATTACCTTCTTTCCAATAAAGGCAACCCTTGCCCTTAAATATCAATTCCCCCTGCTGTTCGTCTTTTGGAAAAGTTATGAAATTACTAACATTTAACCATTTTAATTGAAACAAAACTTCTGGCATTGTAATACAGTCATTAACCTTTGGTAAATAAACATATGACTTTGCCAAGGGAACACATTACAGGGTAAATTCTCCATGTTGAATTTATCAGACTTATTTCTAGAGAGTGTGTTGTCAATTAACTGGTTATATAAAGCATACTTTTAAAAGAACAATGCTTCTATTCCTATGGCCACAGCCTAAATAACCAAATTGTCATTTTCAGGTTTCACTGTTATTACTTAGTACTATAAGTTATGAAATCATTTCTTATTGTGTTTGTAAATTAGTTATGAATAAATTCTGTGTGCATGTCTTATTACTTTTAAGGAGGTTTTATTTTTAGAGCAATTTTAGGTTCACAGGACAATTGAGCAGAAAGTACAGAGTGTTCTCATACACCCTTGGTCTCACACACAGCCTCCCCCACTATCAACATCCTGAACCAGAGCAGTACATTTGTTACAGTCTAGGAACCTGCATGGAACTATGAAACCAAACAGTCCATAGTTTACATGACAGTTTACTCTTGGTATTGTATGTGTACATTCTATGGGTTTTGATAAATGGATAATAGCACATATCCACTATTATGGCACCAAACAGAATAGTTTCACCACCCTAAAAATCCTCTGTGCTCTGTTAATTAATCCCTCCCTTCCCCTAACTTCTAGCAACCACTGATTTTTTTTTTATCATCTCCACAGTTTTGCCTTTTCCAGAATGTCATATAGTTGGAATCACACAGCCTTTCTGATTGGCTTCTTTGGCTCAAATATACATTTAAAGTTCCACCACGTCTTTTCATGGCTGAATAGAGAAAGAGGTGGCTGACAATGACCTTGGTTACTTCTCGTTAGGCCTCACCTTTTAACACTATTGCACTGGAGTTACATTCACAACACACAAACTTTGGGGACACATTCAAACCACAGCACTCACTAAAGGGGTTGTTTCCATGTTTTAGTAATCATGAACAAAATCATGAGCCTTATAAAATGCATAGTATAAATACCTGTGTGCAGGTTTTTGTAAGGGCATGGGTTTTCAACTCATTTGGGTAAATATCAGAGAGCATAATTGCTGGTTCATACGACCAAGGCATGCTCAGTTTTGTAAGAAACTGCCAAACTGTTTTCCTCAGGGCCTACACCATTTTGCATCCCCACCCACAAGGAATGAGAGAGGCTGCCATTCCGCATCCTCACCAGCATTTCCGTGGCCAGTGTTCTGGATTTTCACCATTCTCACGAGTGTGCCGTGATAACTCATGTTGCAACTTGCAGTTCCCCAGTGACATGTGATGTGGAGCATCTTTTCATATGCGTGCTTGCCATATATGTAGCATTTGGGGCGAGGGGTCTGTTTCTATCTTTTGCCCATTTTTCATTGGCTGCTTTATATTCTTATTGTTGAGATTTCAGAGTCCCTGGATTAGCTATGTCTTTTGCAAATATTTTCTCTCAGTCTATGGCCTGTCTTCTCATTTCTCCAGAGTCTGTCTGTTTTTGTTCTCCTTGGCATGCCGTATATCCGACATTACTTAAAGGCCCTTCTCCTTCAATTATACTGATTGTTTATTCATTGTTGACTGTAATGATTGTTTAATTAATATTGAATTTTATAGGCATTTGTAAGAACTTCCCGAGAAGTACAGATACACTATAATATAACGATAATATAAAATTTTCTCTGTAAACTGTGTTGGTGACAAGGAGTCAAATGTAACAGCGTCACTCTGTGATAGATGCTGGGAGGTCAGATAAGGTTTATGTATTAGCTGGTGACTTACTTGGACACAGCAGCCTTAAAGCAAAATTCAAATGGTTGCCTCAGCCAAATGGCAAAGTACTGCATGCCATGGGCCTTCTGGGCTGCTTATGAATAGCCAAAACATAGAACCTTAAATATACAAATAGTGAGAGAACACTGTATCTCCCATAAAGAAACATCAACATTTTAAATCACATTCATCAGTGTCTGATTTCTCTTCCCAGAGTTTTATAGCCCGAGGTCTGTGGAGCCTTATAAGACACATAGATGCATTAGCAATGCTTCTCAAACTGTCTATTTTGAAGGATTATTGTATTTTGCAATTCATCATGGACTGATACATTTGCCTGATAGACACCTCTCCTTTACTGACACGATTACATGTATATGTAAGTGATATAAGTTAGTGAAACATTTGCAGCTTTGCAAATCATTTTATTGGCTGTCTTCTGTTTCCTATGGGTGCTGGTAGAAAGAGTGCCATTGAAATCAGTTCCCATATTCCAGTGGGAAAGAATGGATCCTAGTTGGCAAACACAAATTCAGTTCTATCTCCTGTGATGAGAGATGCGCTATGTTTATCAAAGTGGGCAGAAAGCACACAGTGATAATCAGAAAGATCTGAACACAGGACTTAAATATATGCTTAACCCATCAGTGTTGTTTTATATTACTGAAAGCACTCTAGACTGACCACTGGAGGCTTAATTTGCACTATCATGATACGTGTATGAAATCAATATCCAAACCTAGCATCCCTTCAATTAGCTAGGTAACTCTGAGGCCAGACAGGTCAATACCTTACTTTCTGTAAATTCTCTTTGGGCTCTTTATTAAGATACATTTATCAGAGTAAATAAAAGGAAAATTATTGGACTTTTGATTTTAATTGGGCATAGACCCTAAGCTCTAGTTCCTGAGACCCAGAATGCTCTACCAGTCAAGAAGAGTGGAGCCTTGAGAAGTGAGCTGATAAATGTAGTTTAAATCTCATTTCATCTCACAGTAAGCCCAGAAGAATATTAAGTGCATCTCCAAGTCTGCCTGAAATATACATCTCAATAACTAGAAGACTCCCAGCCTGAGTTCCTGGCACAGTGGACTGCCTTGCCAATCTGGACAGGGTATCTCCAGACCTTCAAATGTTAGAGAATAAGGGGTTATTAATTTGTTTAAGACACTATTAGTTCAGATTTTCTTTACAGTCAAAAAATTTCCAGTAATACCTTATATAATGTATAATTCTCTTATTCATAATCAAGAAAATTAACTAGGATATATCAACATGATCTCATGTAACCTTGACAAGCACTAAGAGTTTGGCATTGTTATTTTCATTTTATACGTTAATAAATTGGGACTCAGAAAAGTTACAGACATTGCAAAATATCACAGGATAGTAAGTGGTATATCTAGAGTTGGAAACCACAGCTGTTCAATGTGAAAGTCAATTCTCTTGATACCCATACAGTGGTTTCTCTTCTGTTGGGGGTCTCCCACTTTATTTTTTAAATTTATTTTATGTTATTTTTTATTTTTTTTTATTAAGTCATATACACATAGATCATGAATACATTTATATATATGTGGGGGACAATGTGTTGATTTTTTATATAATTTGGAGTGCTTACATCAAACTAATTAATATAACTTTTACCTCATTTACTTGATCATTGTGTTAAGACATTTATGTTCTATACTTGATAGAATTGACTTGTACCCTTGCAATATGCTCCATAGGTGTGGTCCCACCATTGGAGGTGTTTGTGAAATAGGAAATAAGGTCATTTCTGAGAGTTTTGGGGATGGCATTGGACTAGTGGAAAGAGATGATGAATATTTCAATAGGAGAAGTAGAGAGACCTTGAACTCAAAGCATGGTTATCAGTCCTGTACCTTTGGTATCCTCTTGGGGTGGCTTGATAGAAAAGCAGATCTCAGGCCTTTCCCAGACCTTCTGAATTTAATCTGCATTTTAAAATATCCCCAGGTGATTTGTAAGCACACTGAAGTTTGAGAAGCACTGGGCCAAGCAGACTTAACTGTCTGACAGCTAGTTGAGGTGGTACACTTATAAACATCAATATTAATGAGATTGATGACAAAACCCAACTCCTACCAAAATGTCAGATCTTTGCTTCCTCAGTCTTCCTTGCATTTGTATCAAAGGTTTATGATCCAAACCTGGCCAATTTTGATCTTAGGGGAAATGCAGTATCAGGACTTTGGGTGAGGTTTTCACGTCATTCATAAGTATGAGTAAGGAGTGAACCCCTATCTTCTTTGCCTAAATGCTATTGTCCACTTGTACGGAATAGTAGCAGTCACTTTTCAGTCTTGAAGACATGAACCCAAAGACCAAGCCAAAATAATAGTCTGAGGAACCAACCCTACAAGCACCATTCCTTTGGATTCTTATTACATGGGATAATGAGTATTTTTATTGCTTAATGCATTGGTTTTGTGTTTTTTCTCCTAAAATCTTTAGAACTCTAGATTATGATAAAATTAACAAATTACAAAATTATTAGATGAAATTTGATAGGATGAATATGTGTGAATAAAAACATTTGACAGTTTAGGGAAGTGTTTTCCTATAGCTTTGCACCACAAAGTTGAGACTGGTGGGGATGTGAGAACAGCTGCAATGGTGTAGATAGAATGATCAAAAACAACAAGTCAGTATTTGATGAGACTAAGTGTTGCGCATTGGGATTGCGAGTTAGAAGACGATGTTGAAGTCAGACAGAAGATATAGGAATTTAAGATTTCATATGGGAAGCAAGTACTGTTGCTGCCCTCAATGGAGGGGAATAAAGGTGATCACTGTTGGAGCTCAGGAGGTTGAAGAACCTTAAAACTAGCTGTTGAATAAGCCAACCACACACACATTGCAATTTGGTAGATCTTGAGGTAGAGGTAGGATTTGATGAAACTATGGGCATGAGCAGAACATTGGAACTAATTGAGAAAACTCTCATGGAGAAGGATACATTTGTCTAGGACCTGACAGAGGAACAGTTCTTTCTACGGTCTAGAGCAATGTAACAACAGACACACTTGGTAGAAGGAATAACATTGCACAAAGTTCGTATGCAGGAAAACGCTTCCAGGGTAAGTGTGCAGTTCTATGCTGCTACAGCAGAGAGAGGAAATGCTGGTTTGATTTAACTTATGATGGGTTTATAAGTTATGATAAGGAGTTTGTTTTTGTTTTTGTTTTTTGAGACAGTCTCACTCTGTGCCCCTGGTAGAGTGCTGTGGCGTCACAGCTCACAGCAACCTCCAACTCTTGGGTTTAAGCAAGTCTCCTGCCTCAGTCTCCCAAGTAGCTAGGACTATAGGCGCTGGCCGCAATGCTTGTCTATTTTTAGAGATAGGAGGGGTTGTCTTGCTCTTGCTCAGGCTGGTCTTGAACTGCTGAGCTCAAGGGGTCTACCCACCTCAGCTGCCCAGAGTGCTGGGATTATAGGCGTGAGCCACCACACCTGGCCAACAAGTTTGAATATATTCTGGGTAGCACCTGTTGCTGATGATAGCTTTCTAGGTTCAGGTAATTAAAAGCTTTTATTCTTTTTTGTAGGAATTGTCTTTATTTAAGACAGATGTCCTCTGACCCTGAGTTTTTGGGTTTTTTTTTTTTGCTGTTGTTGATTTGGAGCTTATACATTACTTGGGGGTAGTTGGGAGGATATAATCACAGCTGTATTTTCTTTGTTTTAATAAATTCATTTGGGCATGGGTGGATGTAGTTCATCTCTGAGTGAAGGAGAGAGCAGGATGAGGTGAATGTGTACTTTCCATGACAGCGACACTGTGATTGATCAATCAGTTTTTGCCATAGCCCTGTACAACCCGGACAGTGTGGCTACGGGAAACAACATTTCTTTCTTGCCGTGTGGTCTGCAGGTCTCTTGGAGTCTGCCAGGCTCTGCCAGCTTCCCATTAGGTCCTTTTGAGCTCTGTTGGATATTTTGTAGCTCTAACAGGCACTGCTAGGTTTTTAGTGAATTCTGCTAGGCTAGATTTAGCTCCATACATCTTTCATCCTGGCAGCCTGGCTGAAGAAGGAGCTACTATTGGGGGTACACAGTTAATATGATGAAAAGCTGGGGCAAAAGAACAACAGCTCACTTGGCATTTAAATCTTCTGGTCAAGGTGGCCCAGTCCCTCCTTGTTCTGACACTGGTGAAGCGCTCCTGTGTGCTCTTCTCATTTAGGTCTCAGTCTGGTTTATAAAAATGGAGACTCTTAGCACAAATAATTTTGTCCAGCTCTCCCTAACACCCCTCCAAGACCTGAACTAACACTAGCATCATTTCTAGCAGTTCAAGGCTGCACCCCTAGGATGTACCCCTAGTTCTCCTTAAAGTGTGTGCAAGAGAAAGCTCAACCCTTCCTGAAGAAGGTACTGTTTGCTCCAGCCCCAAATTGCCAAAGGGTAGATAGGTCCCTATGAGCCCAAACACCAACATAGATGCCCCTTTATCAATTAAGTTTAAGGAGACAAAGGTTACATACAGGTTGGGTCTAGGGAGCAAGGCCTGGCCAGCATGACAAATTTCTAAATTCCTCCTGTACTTGTGTAACTGCCTAACAATGGGAGCTATCAGGCTGAATTATAACCAAGACCACTTCAACTCTCTTTGGAGACAGGATGGACCTTACAAAGAGCCGAATTCTATATCAATAAAATGCTAAAACTCTGCTCCAAAGTGAACATGGGATGTATGTTAAATATGTGATTATTCATTGCACTCGAACTCAGCTCTCCTCATAAATATGTGTAGCTTTTCCTCCAACCCGCTGAAAGTTCACGATACCAGCCCCATGAGCGATAAAACCCAACTTGTCTTTCCCCTTTCTTAAGAGGGAGCATGTTGGCTTGACACCTGTACTCAGTGGGTAGCGCTCCAGCCACATACACCAGGGCTGGTGATTTGAACTTGGCCAGGCCTGCCAAACAACAATGACACAGGTGTTGTGGCAGGCACCTGTAGTCTCAGCTACTTGGGAGGCTGAGGCAAGAGAATCGCTTAAGCCCAAGAGTTAGAGGTTGCTGTGAGCTGTTATGCCACAGCACTCTACTGAGGATGATATAGTGAGACTCTGCCTCAAAGAGAAAAAGAAGAAAAAAAGAGGGAGCATGTTCAGCAAACACTGGAGATTGTCTTCCTGGTTTGCACATCAGAATTGCCAATAAAACTGTCCTTTCCACTACTTAGTCCTCTGGTGGTCTCTTGGATGATAGCCCCCTCTTTAGGATGCTTGTAATTATAAATTCTGTCTCTGCCTCTTTGAGATGGAAGTCTTCTATCATCCTGAACTGTCTTCTCAAGTACCATCTCTTGGGAAGGCAAACATTCAGAAGGATGACTCTCATTCTACCTCCCAGTCCCCACGGGTGAACAAGAGCCAGACTTTAACTTAACTAGCTTGGTTCAACTTGCATCACTGCCTCCGCCTGTCTTAAAGATACAGAAATTTATTTCTCCTCCATATAAGTGCCAATTAACAAACCCAGATGGCCTAGTCACCTTAGCCAACCCCTGTTCCTGCTTTTTGTAAATTTCCACTTCCCTCCCTCTGCTCAAGCCCTGTGCCTGCCCCTCCCTACTTCCTCATTCTCCCTTTAAAATTCCCAACTACCTCTGCACAAATCCAAGTTGAGCTGAGATCATGCTGGCCCCTTTTCCCTATTGTAATAGTGAGTTACTGAATACAAGCTTTCCTCAGCACTTTGAGTAGTGTCTGACTTTATCTTTGATGAAGGCAAATGTCACATTAGCTCCCATCCCAAGGCATGTCAAATGATCAAGCCCAAATCCTCGGGGCAAAGAAGAATGGCCAGGTAGAGGAGAAACAAAATGATAAACCAGGGTTAGCTACAATGGCATTTTAATAAAAAGGAATATTAAAGATGCTAGAAAGTGGTCTTCCTATTAAGAGAAGTAAGTGTTTTTGATAGAAAAACACAGCAAGTTGCTCTCCTAGGAATAGATGCGTCAAAACAAAATTTCCTCAAAGGAACTAAACTCATAAATTTTAAAATGTATAAACTTGAATATTGGAAATATGTTGTTGATTTTCATACTTAACTGCTGAGTAACGTTCCAATGTGCTTTAAATGGAGCCAGTTAGTTGTACTCCCTTTTTATTATTAAAAATGTGTATCTGATAGTGAAAAATAAAAAAAGTCATAAACAACTTTGGCAATCAAAAGTTGAAAGAGAAAATAAAATGTCCTATCTGCTGTGAATTCTGTTAAAATCTTTCCATGTGATTTTATTGTCACTTTATTTAACAAAAGAAAAAAGAAAAGAAAACCATGATTGCCACATGATGTACCTTGTCAGATCTTTTACAGGCTTTCTTTTTGTTTTTTCAGGTCACGCTAGAAAAGATAACACCAATTATTTAAGACAGTGTTATATTTAGTGAAATCATTTAGTCACTTAAACTTCAGACTCTCTGTGTTCTAGCAGACAGTACAAAATGTACTATTTGGATGATGTTCACAGCTCAGCATCAGGAAACAGTCTCAGAAAATTAAAAGTCCAGGCTTTTGTGTGTTTTCTTCTGTGCTATTCAACTCGAAGGAAAAATATCTCTACAGTGTAGTGATGGTGGAGAGCAATAGATCACAATAATAATTGGATGATTACATTAACAATGGGTGGTTAATGAGAGTTAACCTGGTGAAAGGTTCTAAATTAAAAAATTAATTACTTAGCTCAATATATTAAATGATGACCTATGGAGTGAAAGTTTGCTTGTGTTTTTGTGGATGGGGAATTGAAAGAAGAGAAAGGTAAAGAAGAAAAAAGACCTTTGCCCTTCATGACTTTGCTGGATAGCAAAACATTCCAGGCACTGATTTTAATGTTTCTGTGTTGGGTGTTGGTCCATGACATGGCCTGATTTCACAGTAATGTCAGAGCGAGTGGTGAACAGGGAAAGGAAGAGGAGGGCGCTTGCCCTTTAGAGAGAAGAATTAGATTTCAGAATTATTGAAACAAATTGGAGACTAGTCCCAATTTGAACACTGTCAGAATCACATTTGAAGAGAAGCAAAGTTAGAAAAACAAACGGTACTTGTACACATCACGAGATACTGCTTTACGTAAATATGACTCAAATTTACATGCTGTGGCAAGTCAGAGAGGAAGCCAAGTGATCTAAACAATTGCGCCAGATTTAAAATCAAACTGATGACAATAACAACATTAACAAAAATCATAGTTAATATCATAGTCAGAATCATAGCTGGTCTCAGGTCAATAATTCGTCATGAAGGTCAATACCATCCTATCAGAAAGTAAGTGACTTTAATGGGGGTGAGGGAGAGGAGATGTTAATTTAAAGGGGCATAGTTTTAACAAAGAAGGTTGAACAATTTTATTCTGTATCTTTTTTGCTAGGAAGAAGCTAAAAACATTAGTTTGCCCAATTAGCCCCTTGCCCCCAATTCTGCAGTTAGACTGACACCTGCCTTCTCTCTCCTGTTATAAGGAGTCTATAGAGAGTGATAAATAATCCTGAGTCCTGACATTTGGGAAATGACATGGGACTATCCAGGCTGTCCGCCATGACATCCCTACCATTCCACATTCCCTAGGCTGGGCATAGCATCTTGGTACCAGTTGAGGTGACATTTCCTCTCATCACTTGTTCAAGAGACCCACTGGGTAAAGTCCTCATTCAAGGAAAACTATTGCTAAAATGAATAAACTATAGTTTATACAGAGAAATCCTAGACTCAGAGACCCTGCTTCCTAGGAGGTCCTTCTACCCTGGGCTTGTTTTCATGGTGGCTTTACTGCTGGTGTCCCTGCCCTCCCCGTTCTCCAAACCTACAGGATGCTCTTGTTGCCACAAAGATTTTCCCAGGGTCAGCCTATTTCCTGGTACAGGTCCCTGAACTTTGTCTTCTACAACCTCAAATAAACTGGCCCTTCCAGGACACAGAGGAACCTCAGTGTATTCGAGAAGGTCTCCAAAGGCTCTCTGGGGACAACTATTATTCCAGTTTCAGCAACATTATATTATGGTTTTAAAATGGTTGGACTAGTGATTTTTTTAAGTCTCCCCCATTCTATGAGTAAATAGAGTTTGTGGGCAGGCCTGGGAACACACCCATCCCATTTCTCTGGGAAAGTACTGTACAAATCCAAATAGGCTCAATAGAGGACTTCTGGAATATAATCTATTCAAGTCGAGACTGACTAAATGGGAGTGAAAAATATAGGCTTCGGAAGAGAACATATTGTAATCACATTTGGCAGTGCCCTGGGTCACTTTGCTACTTCAAATGCAAAAATAGACATTACATGCCACAGTTCAGAGGTTCTGATATGTATCTTGGGTTGTGTTTTGAATTTTCTGTCTCCATTATTTCCCCCGCCTGCAGCATTGGAGTAATAGCCTCGTGAGTCTGAATTTTGAGGCAGAAAAAGGACATCTGACCATCGATATCCTATGTGAAGAGAAGGATGCATTTGAGAATAGTTTCTGGAAGCAAACCATTAGGAAAATATTTCCTTTTTTAGATACAAAATTTTGGTCACTGTGTTATCTATGTATAAAAAATACCTCATTTCTACCCTTAGACACACACCTCCACTTCTTTTTTGAGTTTGTAGCAGTTGAATCCTCTGGCGCGGGGGTATAACCTGCCTCTCAACAAGACCTTTACCGATTCTGATGTTGTCTGGATCTGTCCACTGTATTCTTTCAAATGGATAATATTTTTTAGCAAAACCATCCTTCTAGATAACAAAATATTTCCAATACTAACTAAAGAAAATTATAAACAAATAATACTGGCAGCCAAGAAAGAAAAGAAGGTCATGAGAATTCTTGGTTACTGCCCTTCAGATACAGGTAAATTATGTCAGTAAAATATCATAAGGATTAAAATAAATATAAGAGCACAGAGAAGGTGGATAATGGGATACTTTTTAATTACATGAGTGCAGTTTTTAAAACAAATTGCAGAAGTTGTTCCTAACTTCTAAAAATATGAAATGACTGAAGAATAAAAATTATTCTTCTGTGTGTGTTCATGTTCAATTAACAGCACAGTCAGTTTTGTTCATAAACACTTGATCATCATTGATCAAAGAACAATTTTTTTACAATTTTAATTGTAGAACAGAATGTTTATTAAAGGATAAGTGATAAAATGCACTACTTTATAGCTTACTCATATTTTATTAAATTTCAACAGACACTGGGGCAATTGTTTAGATTTAGAATTTAGACCAATAACAACAAAAGGTTTTTTGTTAAGGGAGGTGTATTTCATCACTGACTTGTCGAACTGTCAGGCCAACTAGACAGACACTGAATCAGTTGCATTATGGTGTTTAAATCTCTTAGACAAAACCCCCCTCTCTTGCTGACTGCATCCAGGGCAGACCACCTGTCTCTCTGTTCCTGACACATCACTGGGTTGGTCTCCCCAGTGGCTTAGTGCAAATCTCAGCTTCCTTCAACTATTTTTATAAGAAATCTGTTTATACTAACTCAAGCAGGCGTTTTTATTTTTAAGTTTTAAAAGATGCACTTCTATGATAATTAAGGATGGTGAGCATTTTTTCAAATATCTGTACGCATATCTAGTCAATTTTTAAAAACTATGCAGAGATCCTTGTGATCTTTCCCTTTTCACTTCTTACCATATGTTAACAAAGTTGAGTAGAAACCATTAACAGGATGATTTGTCTTTATTAAAGTCATTTACATTTTCCAATCATACTGTAAGACCAAAGATATGTCTTTTGTCTGTGCTACTTCCCTGCAGACAACCCTGTCAAGATACTATAAAATAAAGCTGATTTTGTGCTTTGGTGCTGGCTGCAGCCATCAGCTCAGTCAGACCTCCTGATCCCATCTTTCATCTCTTTGTCTTCTCTTGTTCTATATTTTCCTCAGTCCCCACCACTTCCACTCTCTGGTTTACTCTCCTTCCCCGCACTGGTTTGTGATAGAATTCATTATTAAGAGTTGGTACACTGTGATGGGATATTAGCCAATATTCCTAACTGTTGTGGAGAGTAGGGAAGCCTGCTTATTCTAATGTCCATATCTCTGTTTAAGGGGTAAAAGTAATAGCTATGCTTATCAGAAGCTTCTGCCATGCCTGATGCTCCACATGTAGTAGTTCTATTCTCATATTACCCCAAGCAAAGTGAAATTGCTCCATTTTCCAAATTGCAATAGAACCATAATTTAGATCCACCTCTCTCTAACTCTAAGGCCTACACTTTTTCCATTCCATGTATCCTACACAATAAACTTGACTTACAATAATATGACTTACATCACTCTGTAAAAGACTACCCTGTCACACAGAACTGGGTTTGAGACAAGGAGCACAATGAATAAGTAAATCAGGATGCTTTCAGACACAGCCAAACCAGTAATTTATAAAATAAACTATCCCTTCCACAGATTCCTAAGTCTCTAGTTATACCATTCCCTAGAGAAAATACCAACTCACTTGGGATATTAATTATGATAAAAGTTTATTAAATACTCATAAATGTTAGATACTTCAGGGAACACTAGAAAAACATAGCCAAGTATCTACACTCTCATTCAAAGAAAATTAAGTGTCTAAATGATGAGGACTCTAGGTAGCAATAAATACTACTTTATTACTTGCATTTTCCCTATCCTTCTCTTACAAACTGTTTATTATTTATTTAGTCTCTTGTATTTCAGGCCAAATGCCAAAAACTAATATGTGTTCCAGGTAAAATATGATCTTAGCAGAGAATAATAAAAACAACTCACTATCAGCCTTATCTCTATTGTAAGGGTCCTTGTGAAATATTACCTATAGTGTTTTCATGTTCCTTTGCTACTTCAAACTGAAATAGGGAATAAAAATGACCTAAACCTTTTAGATGAATACAGCGCAGATGAAGAGATGCTCCTTTATTTTAACGCTACACACAGACACATCACACAGAGAGACAGAGACACAGTAAAAGGACTCTGTTCAACCTCATTTGTTTATCCGTAGTAGATTTAGACATTTTTTACCTTATAATTATCATCAAATCTCTAAAACACATTTTTTCTCAGCGCCTATGTTCAAGGTGGTGTAGCACAGTAATTAACACACCTGACAAAACCAAAAAGATCACGTATACCTAAAGTCCAGACTATAATTTACACCTGATGATAATTCTGGCAACTGCCCAGGGTCAAACTGATAATAAATTTTAATAAATTGACACTTCCATCTAGCCATTTCCAAAGGACTGAAAGAAATAAGATTAACATAGAAAAATGTCAAACTGGTGAATGACTGACCTATATGGCTATCAAGAATTAAATGAGGAAAAAAAAAAAAAAAGAATTAAATGAGGATTTTCAATGATGAAGACGTTAAATGAAAATAGAATAAAACAATTGATGAGATAAATATACACAAATCAAACTTTTGCAGGCAAGGCCAACTCTGAAATGAAGGTATGTTTTCCTAGGTCAGGGAAGGAACTTGCATAAACCCAAATCCTTCTTCTTTCCCCATGCATGAATTCCTTTTTACAAGCCACAGAATCACTTATTTCACCATTGGAGATCAGGCTTAAATGGAAATAATCTCTTGTTAGAAGTAGCTTATTGATTTTCATGAAATTACATTGATCCCCCTCCACACACTGATTCACACTAAGGTTTAAGTATCTACTGAACAGAAAGTGGCTTTTGCATTCCCTCTCTGCACAAACATCTAAGTATACACGGGGTGTCAGAAACAAGGGGATGTTATTGAAAATCAGGAAAGGCAGACAAGGGGCCAATTCACTGTCCCTCAGACCGTTGGAAGGCCGGGCTGCGGGCCCTGGGACAAGTCGGCTACTAAGCAGGACAGGCAGTGGCGGCAAAAACACCACTGGATAAATGTCCTAGGTGGGCTGCATGTGGCCTGTGGGCCGTAGTTTGAGGTCGCCTGAAAAACATTCCTTCAAAATTCTTCCTAAGTCCCCTAAGAAGTCCATTTACAAAGTCTACTCCCATGATTATTCTAATTATGCACTGGGTCAGCTGTGAGATATATTGCAGTAATTGCTAATTAAAATACAACAGCCCATGATCACAGACTGGTAAGTAATGATAAATGTATTCATTTAAAGAAAAAAGGGAGAAACTTAAAGAGATCTTGGTTAACAAATGCTCTAGCCCCCTCAGCTTTCTTTATATAAAATATTCATTCATTCTGTGGTCTCTGACGCAAGTTATGGTTGTACAGCACTTCCAGATCTTGTGTTGTTTAATTCTGTGGAAAAGTGATGAAATATGTCCACTTTCTAATCATCTTTCAACTTTAATAACATTTGATGCTAATTATAGTATTTGTGCTAGCCCAAGCAGCAGTTAAATGTCCAGAGCCAGTGCAAGAGAACCTAGTTTATCAAGTTGCTCTGACATTAGACCATAAAGGAAAATTTAGCCTACTCTGCTGATAAACAAATCTGGCTAATATGTCCCTTGTAGTAGAGGAGCTCTGATTAGTATTTTCTCTTTTAAATAATTTAAGACTTGGGAGCTGCATTTTGCCTTAAATAGCACTAGGGTTTCATAAACAAAAGATATGAGACCTCTTATCAAGGGTTTGAAAAGTCACTGAATTTTGGCTATGGGAGGCCAGAAAAACAAAACTGACATATTTCTATCCTGGGACTCACACTACATTCTAGTTGCCATTCTCATTATGATTTTACTCAGCACTGCTGCAAGAAACAGCCACTCAAAAGTAATTTAAGTGCAACTGACTCATGTTTTTGCAGATAATGGGAGAAAATCTGTATCCTGGAGGTGAGGGCAAAGGAAATAAAATTTGAAGAACAAAGGAAAGACCCGTCAGGATAAAGTAATGCATTCCAACATATCAACACTGAATAATATAAAATGTTACTAGAAAGGTAAATTTGGGACAATCTTAAAAATGTAAATGACATCTGGATTCTCTCAGTTGGGGATAACCTATTACCAAATTCTAAACAGTGAATATAGAATCCTTAAGGGAAAAATTCTGAGTGCAAATAACTAACAAGCCACCAAGCCCTTTGAAGAGGATGCCACTTGATTTCAAGGGCTGAGTAGCTAAGTAAAAAAGAAGCACAAAATAATAAACCGTTAATAAATAGAATTTTACTTCTGAGTCATCTCTATAGGTTAATTCATCCCAAAGATCACTGCAGCACTCCTCTGGAAGAACACAAAAGAATTTGGTAAACACAGAATGGCTATATGGCATATTGAAAATGGCAAGGGACAACCTACGGAACTGGAAACATGTGGAAATGGATCATGGCTCTACTAATTATTAAGCATGACTTTAGACGAGTTACTTATCCCTCTGTGCCTTAGTTTATTCAGGCTATAACATGAGGCCAACAACACTAGGTTCTTAACTTTCTAAACCTGTAACAGAATGCCTAAAACAAAGGTGTATAAAAGAAAAAGATTTCTCTAAACTTTAGAACCATCAAAATCAGCATCAAAGGACGGACTATAGAGATACTGGAAAGCTAAGGCAGAGACATGGTTCAGGGAAACACAGGAATGTTTTCTGTCTTCTTCCCCTCAGGAAGGATTTTGCATTGCTCATACAGATACTAGTGGAAGATCCAAGAGAGCCATATGTTTGTGAACATGTACTTACATGAAGCACATAGGCTGTGTACGTAAGCTCTTTTGAAACAGTGATGAAACCCTGAAAATGAAAGGGTGTAGAGGAGGAGGTACTCAATGTGGCAGAACATGACTTGTATGAGGGTTGCCTTAAGAAGCTGTGTACTCTGCAGGCAGCCAAGCGGCAAGGAAACAATATGCTCCATCTGTGACGACTCTGTGCAGCCACGTTTCTTCTAATGGGTCCTATATCCACAATACACTAAACCTAGTAGGTGTGGACTTGTGTTCATGTGTGTTAGCGTGTTTGTGTGCCTGTTTGTACTCTTGCCCTCCATTCTGTAACCTGCCAAAAATTCTTCAATATGCTTAAATGTTTGTTGAATGAATAAAGGACACATGGGTTTCCCAAACAGCACCCACTGATATCCACAAATGCAAACTGTATAATGACTAAAGACAAAAGAACTTAGTCAAGCCTAATGTTGCTTTGTCCTGGTTCTCATTATCATCCGTCACCAGCCCTGCTCACAAAACTCAACACCATATTAAGGTCTTCATCCATGTAATACGTGACTAAAACAACAGAATGGCAGAGGCTCCTGGAATAGCTACAAACTTATATGGTGGATTGGTGAAAAGAGCACCGTACTAGAGGATTAAGGAGAACTAGGTTCAAGGCTCAGCTCTGAGTCTTAATCATTTCTAACCTCTTGTGCAACCAGCAAGAAAACAAGGAAGTTCAAAGATTCTGGGAATCTAAGAATAAATGACCTCCCCTAAGAGTAGCAGCCGTAAGTATTGTCCTCCTTTACCTTTTACTATATAAGGTAACATTATATTAATTAAAGCTATCACAATCCATAGCCTTCTGAAATATAGTATTTTATCCTCTAACTAAAAAATGTAAACATATACAGGATGTCCATAAACACACGCTGGACGCCGGGTGTCTGCATGTGCGTGCGTGCATGCGCGCGCGCGCGCGCGCGCGTGTGTGTGTGTGTGTGTGTGTATTCAAAGATGCAGAAAATTTGTAGCCAACACCTAAAACTGACTCTGAGACTTGATAGATGGGAAGCCAATTTCAGCCTCTGGGAAAAGATCTGTCAGAAAATTGTGTGTTCAGATTTTAGAATTAAGGTGCTTATACTCTACATATTAGAGAGACAATCTCTAATCATTCATAAGAGCAATTGCTCATTAAAATCACCGGGGATCTGCCAAGGAAAATTACTTTAAAGCCACTCATTCAAAATAGGTCAGCTGAATGAAGCATTCTCAGACACAGAGAGCCTTGTAACAGACAGCATATACCAAGAGGCCATTGTTCTTTCAGTTTCAGATTTTCATGCTAAATGATCTTATAGATCGCCTACCACCAAATTAGCAGACAGAATTTAGCTAAGTCTTTTCACTTCACTATACTTAGGATCCTTAGCTATAAAAAAAAAAAAAAAAGGTATTTCCCCTGAGCATGAAATACCATGCTCATTCATGACTGCTACTGCTGTGTTACCATTTCACAAACTACAAAAGGAAGGTAGAGGCAGTGCCCATACCTCAGTGAGGAGGGCGCCGGCCACATACACCAAGGCTGGTGGGTTGGAACCCAGCCCTGGGCCAGTGAACAGACAAAGATGACCATAACAAAAAATAGCCAGGCATTGTGGCAGGTGCCTATAGTCCCGGCTACTTGGGAGGCTGAGGCAAGAGAATCACTTAAGTCCAAGAGTTGGAGGTTGCTGTGAGCTGTGATGTCACAGCACTCTACTGAGGTGACATACTGAGATTCTGTCTCAAAAAAAAAAAGGAAGGTAGAGGTTCAATGGTAGATAATATTAATTGGATTTGACTGTGAAAACTAATGCTCTCTTTGTTCCTTGCCTCCTTATTTGGTGATTATTTTTCTTCCATATGACAGTGGCCTCATTATGGAATTTATCTCTGTGGAAATAAAAGCAAGACCATCGCAAGTTGATGAATCTCTAAAATGATTTTAAATCATGCGTGTGTATGTGTGTATGTGAGAGAGAGGGAGAGAGGATGTGTTTGTGAACATAGGTATGTTAGGGTGGAATCAGAAGACCAGGGTCTGATGTTCCACCTCTTGTTAGCCACGTGCAAAATGAGGATAAAACTTATTTCATCATTACCATAAGATCAAATGAAACATATGTAGGAGAGCATTTATAAATTGTTAGACACAGAGCAAATATAAGGCATGTTTTTATTTATTTATTTATTGTTGGTTTGTTGGGATAGAGCTCACTTTTTTGCCCTCAGTAGAGTGCTGTGGCATCATAGCTCACAGCAAACTCCAACTCTTGGGCTTAAGAAATTCTCTTGCCTCAGCCTCCCAAGTAGCTGGGAGCAGGCATCTGCCACAATGCCCAGCTATTATTTTAGAGATGGGGTCTTGCTGTTATTCAGGCTGGTCCTGAACTCATGAGCTCAGGCAATCCACATGCCTTGGCTTCCCAAGGCATGTTTTTATTAACTCTTCTTAATTTTAGACACAAATGTTTTCTTGAAATCAGAGAGGAAAAAGCCATGTTTACACAAAGTGGAGGCTTGTTAGATTTTGGTTTGCTTAAAAATTAAATACCAGAAAGTACTGTGAATGAAAAGCATCCTACCATTTACTGGACATTTCTTGTTAAGCCCTTCCTATATAGCAGACCATTTGGGGCTAGGTACTGGGTATACACATGCCAAAGTTCTGATAAAGCAGGCTCTTTGGGCCACTGCTACGTCCTTAGCATCCAGCACAGCAATGAGACAGAAAAAGAGGCACTCAACATTTGCAGAATGTAGAGACACAAATAAGACATGGTACCTGTCTCTGACAGGCTTATAGTTAGTATAGAGACCTGGCACATAACAAGTACAGTAACTATCATAGCTAATGTGAAAGAAGTCCATACTATCAGGGATGGAGGAAGGAGTGATCAATTCAACATGGTTCAGAAAGTGGGCATGCAAAGAAAGAAAAGCCTAGGAAGAGGTAAGCTTGGACTGAACCTTCAGTACAAATCGAACTCTCCTTTAGCTTTAAGGTATTTGGAAAGAGAGATATGTTAACACACAAGTTATATGTTGTAAAATGGGAAGTGGTAAGAAATAGATTGTGTTTATGTCATTTTTACTATATGTAATCCTACCGAGCTGAATTTATATGCCTTATGTGGCCTCATTTACATATGAAGGAAAGTTTAAAAAATAAAGCAAGAGGTAGTCACAGAGGAAGAAAGGATATTGGCTGCTTCCATAAAGCTACAGCAATATCACAGTCATTGATCCTGTGGTCCACTAATGATTGTTGATGACAATAACTATTATTTTCAACAATATACTTCATATGAAAAAAATTTAGCTTAAGCACAAAGAAAATATAAAATATTCTCAGACATAGGCAAGAGATTTGCTATAGTCAGGTATAGCAGATTCATTAGATGTTTTAAATTGTCTAAGTCAGAAAACCCATTGCTCCTAACAGCTGAGTGTTAATGACTACACAAGATACATGTTGCCCTAAAACTGTGATTCCAAGAATCAATCTGCTATATAAGAAAGATCAAAAAGGGAAGCACCCAAGGCTCTGTGGGTAGGACACCAGCCACATACACCAAGGCTGGCGGGTTTGAACCTGACCTGGGCCTACTAAAACAGCAATGATGACTGCAACAAGAAAAAAAATAGCTGGAGTGTTGTGGCAGGCACCAGTGGTACCAGCTACTTGGGAGGCTGAGGCAAGAGAATCACTTAAGCCCAAGAGTTTGAGGTTGCTATGAGCTGTGATGCCATAGCACACTACCCCAGCTTGAGACTCAGACTCAAACAAAGAAGAAAAGATTGGGCAGTGCCTATGGCTCAGTGAGAAGGGCACCGGCCCCATATTCTGAAGGTGCAGGTTTGAACCCAACCCTGGCCAAACTGCAACAACAAAAAAAACAGCTGGGTGTTGTGGCAAGTGCCTGTAGTCCCAGCTACTTGGGAGGCTGAGGCAAAAGAATCACTTAAGCCCAAGAGCTGGAGGTTGTTGTGAGCTGTGATGCCATAGCACTCTACCAAGGGTGACAAAATAAAACTCTGTCTCTAAAAAAAAAAAAAAAAAACTTTCAATTTATATTGCATCTAGACTGCAAAACTAAAAATTACTTCAATCTCAAGTTTGACTTTAAACTACCTAAACTCATCAGTAAAACAGTCTACAGTTTTGTATCATTAAAATTGAGTACCAGAAAAATCTAGATTGCTAGAAAAACCTACAAATGACCTAACAATAAATTGAGAGATGAATATGCAATGAATTTCAGCATATAACTGTTATATTTGTTTAGTCAAGTCATGTCTGATTTATGAATTCCATTTAGTAAAAAGGAATTGTGGTGAGGGAGGACAGTGATAACTGTACATAGTCTGATGTCATTAGATTTTTTTCTCAACAGCAAAACAAAGCTAATAGTTAGAATAAAGGTAAAATAGGCTCAATATCATTATTTAAAGGAATATGCATCTTTAAAGTGCCTTATCAAGTTAGTCTTATTTTTAACATTTTATTTTAGTTTCAGAGTATATAGAGACAACAATGCAGTATAAAATATCACTTCTGAAAACAGTTTTTGGTCCCAGGATCCCTTTATACACTTAACCAAGTAATTTAGTCCATAACAGTATATGTAAGAAATTGAAATTTTTGAATATTTATTAACCCATAAAATTATAAATCCATTATAAAGTACATATTTTTATGAAAATTAACTATATCCTCTAAAATAAAATAATGAAAACAACAGCACCACTTTACATTTTTAAAAATCTTCAATGTTTAACTTAAAAGAAGACAACTCAACTTTCCTAAACCTGAAATATGTTGTTTGGGTTGAAAAATATATATATTTTTGTATGTATATAAAACCCAGCCTCACACAGATATGTGATTGGAAAAGAGATGATATGGATATTATTCTTTACCAGTATTTCAAAACTCAATACATGATAGTTTTTTAAAAGTTAGCTGCGATGTGGAATCTAAGGCTATGAACTTTTTGTACTCCGTTACTTTAAAAAAATTAAGCGGTCTATCTTGTAATTTGAATGTATCTTTTACCCTTTCATAATTTTATAACATCGTATAATTGGCTATTTGGAAAATATTGTTCACTGAGGTTATAGATTTTCCAAATGTTGACACATTTCATTATATAGTATCAAAAACTCACCACCAATCTCATTAGGATAACTTTTAAATATCAAGAAGTTGTCAAGCTCACAGTCACAGTAGTGGACACAAGTTTTCCTAAATTCTAAATTTTTCTTGAAAGTATTATTTGGCAACAAATACTGTTTTCCTTGAAGTGACAAATAGGCCTACTCATTTTTTTTTTTTAAATATACAGGGTTTTGCTATGTTGCCTAGCCTGGCTTCCCATTCCTGAGGTCAAGTAATTCAAGCAATCCTCCTGCCTCTGTGTGCTGAGTAGCTAGGACTATAGACATGCACCACTGCCTCTGTCACTCATTAATTTTTGATAATATTTCTCCAAATATCCAAGTCTGGAAAACAACAGTTTTTTTTCTGTCAGCCTCTTTTACATTTTTTAAAAAACTGTGTTCCATGAAAAGACAGCCACTCAACTCACAACTCAAACAACTACACAAGTGTTTTCCTTAAAGACAACCACCTTGCTTTGGTTTGTATGCAGCACTGCTGCTTTATACATGCCACTCATTTGGTCACACAGAATATTAAAAAGAACTGCACTCAGGCATTAAGATTTAATAAGGTTAATGTTTTTAATTGCTTCACGCAGGACATTCTTAAGTTAACTGGCTCCTTTGCCCAACTCTTAACTGGAAGTGTATGGCAATGGAGAATACAATGATTTCTATTAAAGCATCATTCCACTCCCCAGATTTATGCTGAAACTCCAACAGGTTTTCCTACCAATCCTCTAGAACACAAACATGGCTTTAAAAAAAGACAAATAATATCTTAGTATTATTATAAAAATAGATTTGACTTCATGGATTCCCTGAAAGGATTTCAGGAATCCCAAGGAATCCACAAACCATACTTTGAGAACTACTCGTGTCAAGGAAAAACACATTTGAAGTCGGTGGGATTTAGGTTCTGCCTCTGAGATTTACTAGCTGTGTGTTCTCTTGGGTATATTACTAAACTACTTTTGCCCTTAGTTTGTTCATTCAACAAAATGATGATACAACTTTCCACTTCATAGACCTACTGTGAAGAAGATTATATGAGATACAAAAGAAATTGAAAAGTACTCAGTAAGGTGGAGCAAGATGGCAGACTAGAAGGCTCAATCATCAGAGCTCTCCTGGAACAACTAGGGAAAAAGAAAAACATCCCATTACCTGGCACAGGAATGTTTCCCAGAGTCATGGCTCAGGGAGCACAGTGAGGAGGTGGTGAGCCAGATACAGCATATGATCCAGAATGGTGGAAATCTAATGAATTAGGCAAGTAATTGCAACTGCTTGGGATCTGTTGGCCCCATACAGAGGTCTGAAAAGTAAGGAAGCCTTTCTGGAGTTTTCAGTTGTTGGGAGAAGCTGCACATTGAGTGGAAAACATGGGAGAGTGGGCAGACTCGAAAGGTATACAGCAACAGCTTTGAATGCTAGTTGGAGTGGATTTGCTATAGTTTGGAGGCTGGAGAGACAGCCATACTAAGAAGGTCTTGGTGGCCAGGGAGCTGCCACTGTGAAAAGGTCATGAGAAAGTCTTAGCAGGGGCCTAAAGTACAGCCATCTTAATTAATTCTGCCCGCCAGGATCAGAACTCCAGTCTTGGACAGTCTGAGGGACTCTTGCACCCCACAGGAACTGGAGTCAGGGAGCCACTGAAGGATTCTTGTGAGCTTGAAGATCCCAATCCTACAGAGTCTGAATGTTGAGGAAACAACCAGGGGACCACCGAAGGCAACTAAGTTTGGAATAAGGACCATATCATGGTCCTGGCTGTGCTCTCTGTCTCCTAAAAATACTGTAGCACCACCTGGTATTCCAGTGACCTATTGCAACATACTGTCATAAAGAGCAAGGACTTCTGATTGAAGCAAAGGAGGCAGTGAGAAGTAAAAAGGAGCACAAGAAGGCAAAGAAGAAGAAAGAACACATGAGGAGGAACCAACAGAAAAATTCACACAACATGAAAAACCAAAACAAAGGAACTCCCCAATGGGACCATGAGGCAGCTACTACAAAAGACTCCACATACAAAGAATTAATGGACTTGACAGAAAGGGAATTTAAAATGTGGATGATAAAGATAATAAAAGGAATATACAAGAATATGAAAAGACAGAACCAAAGTCAGATGAGAAATATGTAAAATATAGAAAGGATATGGTGGAGCTTAAGGAAATGAGGGAGACAATCAGGGAATGTAAAGATGCAGTAGAAAGTATAAAAAATAGGTTAGACCATGGAGCTAGAGGATAAAGTTTTCAAGTTAACCCAGGTAGTTAAAGATGCAGAAAAGAAAGAGAGAAAGCAAAACAGGGGCTTAGAGAACTACAAGACTCCATGTAGCATTCCACCACATAAATCTTTCAGGGATTCCTGAAGGGGAAGAAGATTGTCCCAAAAGGATGGAAATCCTACCAGAGATTATAAGTGAAAATTTCACAAGTTTTACTAAAGACCATGACACATTCCTTTCAGATGGACATCAAATTCTGGATCATCTCAACTCAAACAGAGCCTCTCCAAGACACATCATAATGAGCCTGTCCAAAGTCAAGATGAAAGAAAAAATTCTGCAAGCAGCCAGGAGTAAGTGCCAACTGACCTACAGAGGCAGAGCCATTAGGATGACAGCAAACTTTTCAACTGAACCCTTCCAAGCCAAAAGAGCATGGTCATCTACCTTCAACATTCTTAAATAAAACTATTTTTAGCCCAGAATTCTGAATCTTGCTAAACTAAGCTTCAAAATTGATTCAGAAATCAAATCTTTTGCAGATATACAAACAATGAGGAAATTCACCACAACAAGACCAACTCCACAGGAAATACTTAGACCTCTTCTCAACACTGATCACCACAATGGACTACCAGCTAAGAAAACACCCAGAAGCTTAAAGGTCAAAACATGACTTCCACAAAGATGCAAAGAAGAAAACTACACAATGGACTTTCACAAAATAAGATGAATAGAACTCCACCATACTTGTCCATCCTCTCAATAAATGTCAATGGACTGAATTCCCCACTAAAGAGGCACAGGCTGGCCAACTGGATAAAAAAGCACAAGCCGTACATATGCTGTCTCCAGGAGACACACCTAGCCTTGAAGGACAAATCAAGACTCAGGGTTAATGGATGGAAAACAGTATTTTAAGCAAATGGAAATCAGAAGAAAGGAGGGGTTGCAATCTTATTTTCAAATACAAGAGGATTTAAAGCAACTAAAGATAAGAAAGACAAAGATGGACACTTTATACTGATCAAAGGAACAATACAACAAGAAGACATTTCAATTTTAAATATTTATGCACCCTACTTAAATGCTCCCAGATTTATGAAACAGACCTTGAGGGGGTCTGAGCAATATGATATTCCATAACACCATAATGGCTGGGGACTTTAATATTCTCTGACAGAACTGGACAGATCCTCTAAACAGAAACTAAACAAAGATACAAAGGACTTAAATGTGACCTTAGAACAAATGGGATTAATAGAAATATATATAACACACCATCCCAAAGCCAAGAAATATACATTTTTCTCATTACCCATGATACCTATTCCAAAATAGACCACATCCTAGGATAAAACTCAAACCTCAGCAAAATTAAAGGACTAGAAATTGTATCTTTTATCTTCTCACACCACAAGACAATAAAGGTGGAACTCAACTCCAAACTAAAAACATTCATCCCCACACAGAGACTTGGAAATTAAACAACTTTATGCTGAATGATAGTTGGGTTTAGAAAGAGATAAAAGAGGAAATCATTAAGTTCCTCAAACATAACAACAAGGAAGACACAAGCTACCAAAACCTGTAGGATACAACAAAAGCAGTATTAAAAGGGAAATTTATTGCATTAGATACCTCCTTTTATAAAACAGAAATAGAGCGCATTAACAAACTCATGAACAATCTTATGGAATTTGAAAAAGAAGAATAATATAATCCTAAACCCAGCAGAAGAAAAGAAATAACCAAAATTAAATCAGAGATTAATGAAATTGAAAACAAAAAAATAATTCCAAAAATTAATGAAACAAAAAGTTGGTTTTTTGAAAAATTAATCAAATCGGCTCGGCGCCTGTGGCTCAATCGGCTAAGGCGCCAGCCACGTACACCTAAGGTGGTGGGTTCGAATCCCCAGCCCGGGCCGCCAAAACAATAATGATGGCTGCAACCAAAAAATGGCCGGGCGTTGTGGCAGGCGCCTGTGGTCCCAGCTACTTGGGAGGCGGAGGCAGGAGACTCGCTTGAGCCCTGGAGTTGGAGGTTGCTTTGAGCTGTGATGCCATGGCACTCTACCCAGGGGGATAGCTTGAGGCTCCCGTCTCAAAAAAAAAAAAAAGAATTGCTTAAGCCTAAGAGTTTGAGGTTGCTATGAACTGTGACACCACAGCACTTACTGAGGGCAACATAG
>CAUYQV010017903.1:0-35667 GCA_963574575.1 Galagoides demidoff
CAAGGCCAAGGGCCAGTTGTCCAGACTTTGCCCTCTGGGGCCCTGGGACCGTCCTCGATTTGGTTTTAAGACTTTTAACGGGCTCGGCGCCTGTGGCTCAATCGGCTAAGGCGCCAGCCACGTACACCTAAGGTGGTGGGTTCGAATCCCCAGCCCGGGCCCGCCAAACACCAATGTTGGCTGCAACCAAAAAATGGCCGGGCGTTGTGGCTGGCGCCTGTGGTCCCAGCTACTTGGGAGGTGGAGGCAGGAGACTCGCTTGAGCCCAGGAGTTGGAGGTTGCTATGAGCTGTGATGCCATGGCACTCTACCCAGGGGGACAGCTTGAGGCTCTGTCTCAAAATAAAATAAAATAAAATAAATATATTGCATTCTAATTCATTAGAATGGTATCTCCTGGCAATCCCTGATCCTGCTTCATTATCTTATCTAGGAAATAAACAGCAGGAGAGAATGTCACAAAAGAAGAAATGTCCTGAGTCAAGCTTTATAGTGTCAAGTGCTGCTGTGAGATTGAGGAGGAGAAGAAATGGGAAAAAAACCATTGTATTTGCTGTTTAAGAAGTCATTATATGACATCGCCTAGGAAATTGTGCCAGCTTGGCGCCTGTGGCTCAATCGGCTAAGGTGCCAGCCATGTATACCTAAGGTGCCGGGTTCGAATCCCCAGCCCCGGCCCGCCAAACAACAATGATGGCTGCAACCAAAAAATGGCCAGGTGTTGTGGCGGGCGCCTGTGGTCCCAGCTACTTGGGAGGCTGAGGCAGGAGACTCACTTGAGCCCACGAGTTGGAGGTTGCTATGAGCTGTGATGCCATGGCACTCTACCCAGGGGGATAGGTTGAGGCTCCGTCTCAAAAAAAAAAAAAAAGGGCAATGTTGGCACGCTGTGCCAGCTGTGACAAAAGCAACAGAGAAGGATCGAATCTATCCTTCAGCTGACACTTTATGTCCTTGAAGTTGATGTGGTTATTTTTTTTTTAATTTGTGTTGTGTTTTGCTGTTCTCTATAGCAATCTCTGAAAATTTATGAAGGAAACTCCCCACATTCATGGATTATTATATGCTAGAAAAAATAATTTTCTTTCAAAGTGTCAAAGAGTGCTTTTCTTTTCAAAATAGTTATTCTGGGGCGAAAAGCTGATGCCAGTGACAGCGCCACTGTTTAGAATGAATTTGGAACTCCCCAGTTAGAATCCCTTTCTGCTCCTGGCAACACTATTTTGAACAATTCCGAGGGTAGCAATGCTTCATCATTTTGTAGAAGCAGCCCTAAAATAACTCAGTGCTAAAGTGTGTCAACAAGGTGGAACGGCCAACTTACATAATACAGTGCTTCGTCCAAGGCCGAGGGGAGTTGTTGCTCAAAGACACCGACACTCGGGAGCTTCCCGCACTGGGAAAAAGAGGATTCCACAGTGTCCAATTGTTTTTCTTTTCCACTGTGCTGGCTACACAGGGTGTCAACACACTTTCAAAAATGTCCACATTCTAGGAATGTTTGGAATTTGGAATCAATGTCTAATTCCTAAGGCGAACACTTTTCAGGAAGTATCAACGTGTGTATTTTTTAAATTGATTTTTTTAGCAAAAAGTATGTAGTGCTAACCATATATCAGTCTCTATTCTATGTATCTTGCAAATATTAATTCACGAAACCACATGACGACCTTATGAGGTAGATACTGCCATTAGCTTCATTTTTACAGATGAGCAAACTAAAGTCAAACCACTGCTCCAAGGTCCAACAGCTGGTTAGTCTTGTGTTTGAAATGTCCCCCATTTGGTTCAATGCCAGAGTGTTGGGTATGTTTCTCCACGGCATCAATTTGGACACCTGGATTCATGTGGCATCCTCTGCCTCCCAATCTGTCTCCTCCCACCTAATCTAGATATGTCAGGTTCTGTCAAGGAGAATGGATATTTCAAGCCAGAAGAGATTTAATATAGGAAATTGGATCCCCACGACTGGTAGAAGGGTAGAGGATAAAGGGCAGGGAAAGTCTCCACAAGCTTTCAGGAAATCGGGAGGTGCTGACCTGCAGGCGGGGGCGGCCGCACTCACTTCTGCCCTAGTGCCTGACTTTTATTTTCCTGGAAGAACACAAACAAGGGCATCTTCTGCTTTTCTTCCATCACCCAAAAGTCTCAAAATTGTCTCTCACTGGTGGACAAAGGGCCTGTATGTCAGACTCATTATCAGAGAGTCAAGATTTATTAGTTATCTGGTATGGATCAGTCCTAGAATGGGCACTAGGGGAAATATTAGACATAACTGCCTTCTGCATTTTAATATTAATTTGACTGTTATCTGGAGATGGCTTATTGATCCCTGTTTGAATTGGAGAATAGCATGAGTCCTGATCCTAAGCAGGAGTGAGTAATTAGAAGGGAAAGAAAAAGGGAAGCATGCAAATTGGTTTTTCTCTTCCCTATAGTCTGAGCAACTTGACTTTTAAGCCATATTCTTCAAAGTGCTCTTTCTCCCATTAAGAAGCACAGTAAGCAGCAAAGGAAACTGTTTTCACCAGCCCGTAAAGGCTTGTGGAAGTTAAGGCTTTAAGTATTTATGGTTTTAATTTGAGGCACCAATGCAGTACAGTGACCTAGAAAGGCTAATGCTTTATGGTTTAAAGTTTAAAAATATTCAGCTGAATTGCTGGGGAGCTTCCTTCGGAAATGAAAAACACAATCATTTGTTAAATTGCTTCTGTCCCTCTTTCTTGCTTCTCTTAAGTTTTCTTTTTTTTCTTCTTTTTTGGAAAGTCATCTACTGGGGGAAAAAATATATGGGCAACATGGAACCCAAGCTTTGCTGCCTAGCCACCTAATACCTCTTCCTAATCACATCGCATAGGGCATGATGCAGAGGACATGGCAAAGGGAATTGAAACTCAACATATGGGCTCGTTGCTCTCGTTAGATTGTCTAGGGAGATTGTAATGACATTAAATATGCTGCAGAAAGGCTTCTATACATTTCTCCTGTAGTTTCATTTGTTATTTACTTTGTGGCTGTGGATGAGATCCAAGGTAAAATAACACACAAAACCCATGGTCGAAACTCATTTCTACCATTTCTACTTTCTATGTTAAGTACGTAGCATTTTTAACTTATATATGTTCTCAATAACTGCAGGATTTGGGCTAATAAAAGTCTTAACCTTACAGATGAGGAAACAGAGATATGCAAACATAAACAACCAGTCCAAGGACACATTGCTAGTAAAGGACAGATTCAGAAACCAGCTTGATTTCAGAAGGTTGAATCCCTGATACAGAGCAGAATGAGAAGAATAAAACAAATGTTTGCTTGGCCTTGTAATCATGTTGTGGCTCCACAGCAGCTGATTGAGATCACCCACAACCACCAGCTTCCGACTCATTCCCCTCCCCTTGTTTTGGACAATATCAGCTCAAGACTCAATGTCTCTCTTCCCCATATTATTCCTCTCCTAATTCTTGGTAGTTCAATGTACCTGTAGGACATGTTTCTGAAATGTAGTCCCCGAACCTGTGACATCAACAAGACTTAATCCTAAGGCCCCACCCCAGATCAGTTGAATTAAAGTTTTGGGGAGTGGGGTCCAGTAGTCTGATTTGTATTAAACCCTTCATGATAGTATTAAGGACATCGGACACTTGCTTTTCCATTCTTGGGGCATTTTCCTTAGAAGGATGTTCTCCAAATCCATCTGGGTAACTAAAAATGATATAAAGTCTCCATCTTTATAGCTGAATGGTATTCCATGGTATGAGTATACTATAGTTTATTTATCCATTCGTGAGTTGATGAGCACTTGCGTTGTTTCCACATCTTTGCAATTGTGAATTGAGCTGTGATGAACATTCTTGTGCAAATGTCCTTATGGTAAAATGATTTTTTTTTCAATCTGGGTAGATCACAAATAATGGCATTGCAGGGTCAAATGGAAGGTCTACTTTTAGCTCTTTGAGGATTCTCCATACTTCTTTCCAAAAAGTCTGTATTAGTTTGTAATCCCACCATCAGGATAAGGTCCACATGAGAGAGAAACATAATTAAATTAAAAATGGGGAGGCTTGATAAGCTCTCACCTGATGTAGAGGTATATGGCACACCTCCTGGTTGAAGGGCTCAGCTACAACTTGGACTAACAAGTGCAAACAAAGTAACCTAATCATATGTACCCTTATAGTAATCTGAAATATATGTGTACACACACACACACACACACACATACTTGCTTATCAAGCCGTTCTATTAATACACCAGCCTATCATGCTCTTCCTTGGCTCAAAACCCTGTAGTGGATTCTGATTTTGCCCAGATGGAAGATCAAAGTCTTCACAGTGGCCTGAGATATGTTACATAGTTTGGCCATTACCCTTATTCCTTATGACGTCTTCTATGCTTACTCTGGCCCATTCACATTCATTGTCTTACTGTTTTTTGAACACTTCAGGCTTGCTTTGCCTGCAACTTTTACCCTGGGTGAGCTCTCTGCCTGGAGAGCTCTCCTGATTCATTCATTCACTTTTACAGACCTAAACTGCCCACTACAAAGTTAAGTCTGGGTTGCCTTTGGACCAATTGTTTTTATCCTATTTTTCTCCAGTGTATTCACCATAGTCTATCATGCTACATATTTTACTTATTAACTATTACATATTTATTATTATGCTTTTTGTCCTACTAGAATGTAATCTATACAAGGGTAGGGCTCTTTGGTTGATTGATGTATCTCAATTATTTAGAAGAATGCCAGGTACATAACAACAGATGTTTAAGGAATGAAGAAATGGCTGACTGAGGGGGTAAAACGGGTACCTATGTGCCTTGCAGATAGAAATTGACTGGGATGTAGGGGAAAGATCACTGGTCTGGAATCCAAAATACATGGTTTGAAATTCCGAGTTTGCCATTACTGTCTGTGACCTAGGACAAGTCACTAAAATGTTCTTGGCTTCCTAACAAGGAAGAATCATTTCATCTCTTTTACCATGGCTTTAGGGGACTATGTGTGAGGAAATGCTTTTGAAAACATAAAACGTTTTATAAATGAGGACCATGTAATTTATCATCCAGATTGGAATACATTTGAGAGAAAAAGAGAACACTCAATAATTATAACTAGGGATGTCCAATGAAAACTGGGACAGAGTCATGCTATATTTATCAAAGTATGTTGGATCTACCTTTAAAATATAAACCTCGAATCTCATAATTCTCATCACTTCCACCACCACTACCCTACTATAAGCCCCATCTTCTTTCACCTGGTCAACTGCAATAACCGCCTACCTTGTCCTTTCTTGTTTCCTACAGTGTCTCTCCACCCTACCCTAAATGGTTCGATTAAATATAAATCAGATTAAATTACTTTTATGTTTCAAATGATCCACAGCCTTTTCCTCTCACCCAGGGCAAAAATTCAAATACTTAGCATGGTCTACAAAGCCCATTATATCTCTGACCTTCTCTCCTGTGACTCCCCCTACATGCTTCCTATACCAAATGCTCCTCCCAATGTGGCAAGCACATTCCTACATCAGGGCCTTTGCACTTACAGCTTCCTCTACCTGAAGTTTCTTTCCTCTGAAAAGTCACATGTCTCAGTGTCCCTCACCTCTCTGCTTAAATGTCACCTTATCTCACTAGGTAATAAAATACTAAGTCCTCCATCTCAACCACACTGCTACCAGCATTCTCTTATCTGCTTCATTCATTTCATTTTTCTCCATATCACTCTCATCACTCAACATGATAGAATTTGTACATATTTATTCAGAGTCTGTCTTGCCCTAGAAAGTAGGACCAATGAGAGTGAGAATGCTTCCTTTTCTGTTGCCTTATTCCAGCATCTAAAACAATGTCTGTTGCCTAACTGGCAACATATATTTGTTGACTAAATAAATGAAAGAAATTAAAGACATAATTAAATGCAGACCAGATATAAATGAGCCAGTTTAACACAATAACAACCAAGCCAAGATATTAAACTGCATTGGTTCTGACAAATTCCTTTCAGAATGTTTCCACAGTGTTTGAGATCTCTCTTGATGTGGACTGGTGTGTGAGGAAGAGAATATTAAGTCAGCCTTGGTGGAGATGTACATGAGAGCTGGCAGGAGGCACAGGGAGAGCCAGGTGGGGTTACTTCTCTTGAGTTCATTTGGACATCTGAACAATGTGAGGTGCCCCATGGCATATTCTCATTTTAAAAGACTCCAACATATTAATTCTTTCACTAATTTAGACTCACCAAAAGAACAAATTTCTAAATGCAATTTAAAGCCACAAATGAAGAGATAGTATAAGGATGATGCACTTTCCAGTTGATCTTGCAATTTACTTACTTAACGTGAGAACAAAATTGAATATGGTATATAAGGGCTCTCTTGCTATTATTTTTACATATTTGTACAATATGTAATAACAATATAAAGCACTATGGCTTTAATTTCACGGCAAGATTCCTTCCAAAGGTCTTATTTTTAAATCTGTGACTCTATCACCCTCAGAAAAACAACTTAACTGGAAATGAAAGATTCACTCTGAACAATACCAAAGAAAGAGTTGGATGAGATCTTTTCCAGCTGAATTTTCTTTGCTATGTGAAAACAGCTTTATTTAATTTTAGTCATAGGTGGAATGAAATATTTAAAAGTATAATTTAATAATACCACACATATCCAATAATTTTACTTGTCTTATTAAGTCCCAGAAGTTCAAAAATTTATTTAAAAGCTATGCTCACAAAATCAGTGTGGGTTTCAGAGAAAAGCAAAAAACAAAACAATTTTGTAATTTTACAAATATCCTTCACCGAGAGATAAAGGTGACAGAATTAAAGTGGGTGAGAGAGTGAGTGAATGTATAAAAATTTAGGGATCTTGGAATGTGATTTATTGAAGAATGCCACTTCATTTCAATTTAGTGCCAATGACTTTATAAAGAAGATACAGTTTTAGGAGTATCTTAATAAAGATTCTTAAGAAGAACGAAACTTGGGTTTTTGGTTTTGTTTTTTTTTTTTGGTTTTTTTGTTTGTTTGTTTTTGAGACAGTCTCACTATGTCACCCTCGATAGAATGCTGTGGTATCACAACTCACAGCAGCAACCTCAAATTCTTTGGCTTAAGTGATTCTCTTGTCTCAGCCTCCCAAATACCTGGGACTACAGGTGCCCACCACAATACCCGGCTATTTTTTTGCTGCAGTTGTCATTGTTGTTTAGCTGGCCAGGGCTGAGTTTGAACCCACCAGCCTCAGTATATGTGGTGGGCACCATAACCACTGTGCTATGAGTGCCAAGCCAGAAGAAAGAATTTTGAAAAGTGAACCAAAGTCATACTAAGTCAAGTTTAACTATTCACATGTGTTTTGCAACTAAGTCACATACAATGTCTGACAATTTCATCCTAGAAAAAGTGCTGCAAACATCTTTGCTGAATATAAATATGGTCACCTTTAAGGCACTCCTCTTGGAAGCTATGTAGCAATCAATGACACCAGGGCCTTGTCCACCCTTCAAAGCACTTTTTCTAGGATGAGTTCATGAACTTAACTGTCAAACCTTGTAGAATGACATCTCTGATGGCCATTCCAGAAAAAGAGTTCTAAAATTGTTTCAAGGGTGAACTAGGCACTGGCATCAGTGCATAGCTCCCCAAGGGGACTACTTCAAAGATGACTATAGCGATGTTCAGTAATGAGGTATGCAGCACCTTTACCAGGTTGAGTTAGTGAATTTGATTGTCAGACCTGGTATGAGTATTTTTATGTGACTAGATTAAGTTACTGCTAGATTTAGATTTATGAAATGTGGTAGAAATAATTGTTACATTAAGTCATTAATTTTTTTCTTAATTTAATACCCAGAAAGTTCACAGAGTAATAGAGCTCAATGTAATAGTGTCATGAAGAATTTGGTGACATGAGTGTACATGTAATAATACATTTATATATATGTATATGCACATATACATATCCACACATAAATGTTTCAAACTAAGCAGATAACTATGCTATTCTACCAAGAATATATAATACTCCACCCTAAGAGTTTAAACATCATAATCAAATGAAACATAGTAATACTTTGATATATTTTATGAATTAGTCATTTTTTATAATTCATAGTAATCAAAGTAAGTGATTAGCAGTTTAGAACAATAATATAAACATCAGGTAAGTTTTTGTTGCTGTTTAAAATAAAGAAGAAAGGAGGTCACTAGTGTAATTTGTAGATGAAGCGTTTTTCCATCATGATGAACATTGGCCTTGAAGAGTAACTTATACTGATGATTTTCAAAAGAATGAACTTCTGTTACTAATCTAATGCTTAACTCATGATTTTTTTTTTAATTTATTGTTGGGGATTCATTGAGGGTACAAGAAACCAGGTTTCACTGATTGCATTTGTTAGGTAAAGTCCCTCTTACAATCGTGTCTTGCCCCCAAAATAAATCATGATTTTCTAATGCTTGATTAACTTGTGTCCTACTGCCCTACCTAGTAGATCAAAACTCAGTCATCAAGATATATATTTGAATCCAGTCTATCTTGCAGGATCCATTAAATATTCACAGCATTTAAAATGTTTTCTGGTTCCTTATTGTGGTTTATGATCAGAAAGAGTAAATATCCATACTCATTTTGAAAATTCTTCAGATTAAAATTATTTCATCCAAGCTCTCTCTATTGCACAGAGTTTGGGTCCTTGATCTGTGTGTATCTTAGTGGGGAACCCAGAACTCTTTCCTGAGAAACCTCTGAATTCCCTCACTAGAATACCTCATAGAATATCTACTAAAGGTATCATTTCTTTTCATGCTTCCTCTTAAAAATGAATCTAAGTTCTCTTTGCCTCTTTACCTACTTGCCCTGGCCATGGAGACCTCTTCACTGTCTTTGGCAAATGTGTATCTTGCTCTTACTCTGTAAATTTGCCTTTCTCTTCCTCAACAAACTTTATTCCATGCTTGCCTTAAAAAAAAAAATCTGAAGTTATGTAAAGTATCTATGGAGTTCATGTAAGGGATGGCCTTCTGTTCATCGTGTGTTCAGTTAGCTCCATCTATAGTGATTATAGATGTCAGCCAGCATTCAACATTGCTGATTATCAATGCAGACAGTTTCTCCTTTAATTAGCCACACAGAATTTCTGCAGGCTATGTTCTCATCAGAAAGTACAACCTCAAACTCTTACTTCCTGGCTGTAATCAAAAGTACAGCAGCTAGAAATGCTATTTATTATGTGTGTGGCCTAAATTATGTAAAAATCTTTTCTCATAGATATTCCACACCAGGGGTCCTCAAACTTTTTAAATGGGGGGCCAGGTTGCTGTCCCTCAGACCATTAGAGGTCCGGACTGTGGGCCCCGGGATGAGTCGGCTGCTAAGCAGGACAGGCAGTGACGGCAAAAACACCCGGTGGACTGGATAAATGTCCTGGGCAGGCTGCATGTGGCCTGTGGGCAGTAGTTTGAGGACACCTGTTCTACACCTTCTTCCTTTGATTAATACTGAAAACATTGTCCCAGTGCACGAATCCAAGCCTTCACATACAAGGTCTGACAAGATCACAAACTTATCTTAGGAAAAATGGTACCTCATTGCTGAATATCACTACAGTTGCCTTCAAAGTACTCCCCTTGGGAAGCTATGTACCAGTGTGAGCACCTAGTCCACCCTCAAGGACATTTTGAATTCTTTTCCTGGAATGACCAGAAATTTCATCACATAGCACAAAAAACCATACAACAATAACAAACCTCACTCAGGAAGACACTGCCACACATTGATAAGAACACAGGTGAGACACTGATAGACAAAGGTTGTAAACCCTTCCCAAGTTGTCCGTACAGTGTTGCCAGTGTAAGTTGATGAATTTGATTGTCAGAACTCATACGATGACAACGGTAATGGTCATTACAGAAAAAGAATTCCAAAATTGCTTTGAAGGGTGGACTAGACAGTGGTCCTGATGCAGAGCTCCCCAAGGGAAATACTTAAAAGGTTATATGGGGATAGTCCGTGACACGGTATGTAGCACTTTTTCTAGGATGAGTTCACAAACTTAATTGTCAGATCTCACATATCAATTCATTTAGCCACACAAAAAAATTATGAGGGAGATAATATTATTACTCTCACTTTATAAACTATAGAAAAGAGATAATTTGTCCAATGGCTTATAGCCAGGAAGTGGCGAAGTTGGACTCTAAACTCAGGTTGTTTATTTGCATAGTCCACACATAGCTAGCCTTGAGTTTATACCAGAATTTATGGGCCCTTCAGAACTGTGCCTTTCTTTAGCTTGGCTTTGACAATGAGCCACCTGTTACATTGCAGGCCATTCTAAGAAGAAGCCTTATAAAATTCACTGTGAACCTAGGTTACTATATCATACCACAAAGCCTTTAGGAAAAAAAATCTCTCAGGTGTCAAGAAATAAATAAACAAGAATTTATACTTTTATCATGTGGACACCATTAATCCTGTTCTTGTAATTTATGGTGTTAATCCCCTTATTCCAACCACAGGAAGCCTCTAAACCTTATTTTTGCTCCACTTCTGTCCCTCATCTCTGCCCTCAACAAAGACTCTTTCCTTTGACTGAACTTGAGTCAGCCTTCATTGAGCTCGCTTTTTATCTAGGCTCAACCTTGGGCACTGCCCTTATTTCATTTAGTCCAGTTTTAGCAAAATTCCTGTGGGGTTGGGTTAGCAAAAATCCCCTACCCTTGATCTCTCATCAGATTCTTTCTCCCCTACACTCTATACTTTAACACCATGACCTGCCTTCAGCAAGAACCCTGTGCAGTCAGCTCAACCGGAATCCCTCTTCCCCTGATGTTTCCTCTTAGTAATTTTCCATCCACTGACACCATTTTGCTTATTGGCATAAATTACTACTTTTCCTTATTGTATTCAGAGTTCAGCCCGATTTTTCTCTTCCAACAGCAAGGTCCTATATCCTGAGTAGTCTCTCTTACTGATCTTTACTGCTATTGAATAATTTTCTTTCTTTAACACCCTTGGTATTTTTGCACTGTCTACTTATTATTCAGCTTTATTTTCCCACATTTAATCTATTATTTTTGTCTCTTTAAATAACTTCAAGTGCATTTTTATGAGCAAGCATGAAAACAAATTATAATTATTACTAATCCGTTACTAAGAGATTCAGCAAAGTTGGAAATGTTAATTTACTTGAGAGGGCAGGATTTAAACGAATGTTGAATTCTTGGAGTGTTACTGCAATGAGTGCTTTAGTACCCTGTGTTTGATCAACAAGCTTTTGAGGACCTGCAGGCTATAGGTAGCTGCTCACTACATTCTAGCCCCTGTGTCCATAGTCACTCAGATTTTCCTTTCCAGGGTTTAGGAGAATTCAGGCTTGCATTTAAAAAAAAAAAACAACTGAAGAGAGGTAGGAAAATTCGAGTCAAATCCTATCTGATCTGGAAAATACAAAGCAGCAAAACAGAACCTCTTTCAAGACTGTAGGAAGGAAAAAGCTCAGGAAGCAGAGAGATGAAAGAAAGGAATGAAAGTCTAGTTTTCAACAAAGAAAAAGAAATTCCCAAACTAATCATCCTGTCTGAGCCCTGGATGATTAGTTTGGGAATTTAGGAGAGATGCCTCTAAAATTTTTCTTCTCAACAACTGGAATCCTAACACTGGAGATTTATTTGAGTTAATAAGAAAATATTCCCCAGGAGGAGTGAGAGAGATCCCTATCCTATGACCTTGTCAAAGGATATATTCAGTCAGCTTTCCTGATACCCTGCTAAGATAGGCTGAAGGATTCAGAGTTTTGATGGGAGATGGGAGAACGAGAGGAGCAAGGGGTAGTTTCTCAGTACGTTGCATCTCAGAAGAAAATTCAGGTGAGTGAGTGCTTTGGGGTAAATTTTGAAAAGCGGAGGGGATACTGAGTGCAATTCTGAACACCCTGAGATTTTGCTGCCTTTGGAATATGCAAGCAGAGAAACTGTGTTAACCATTTGATCATGTGGGTTGGAAGCTCCAAAGAATGATCTAGAAATAGGTTTAGAAATGGTCAGTTTAAGCATTTGCAATCATAGGTGGGAAAGAGAGTATCTGGGAGTAGAAGTGCATTTATTGAGAAAAGAATCTGTATAAGTGCCCTGGGAATAGGAGACAGAGAAAGAGCATCCAAAAGGGAAACTAAGATGAATCGGCCAGAGAGAGGAGGAGCCTGGAGAGAGTGGGATGGAAGTCAAGGACCAGTGTGTGCCAGCTGTGACCCGGCTTCCTTCCAGCCAGGATGTGTACAATATAAGCGATGCTCATTTACCTACATATGCTCTAATAGGAATACCTATGGGGCACTGTCACATAAGACAGAGGTGGGAGCTGTGCAGGGAAGAGGTCTTGTCCAGGAGAGCAGAGACCTTCAGGAAGAGAAAACATCAGGAGCAGAAGCGTGCAAGTAAAGACGCTGTGTGATGAGTTTATAGAACTACAAAGAACTTGAACCTGTTGGAAATAAAATCTAAGGGAAAGCAGAAAGCAACGAGTGGTTTTCCCTTACCTGACATGCATTCAAGGTTTGACATGCACCCAGTACTGTTCTGAGTGCCTTACACAGAGCAACAGTGGATCCTCCCAGGAATCCCTGAGGGAGTTACTATTATAATCCTCCTTTTCAGACGAGGACCAACAGAGGGCCGGTCACTTGTGTGGGATCTCACAGGTGATAAAGGCAGCAGTTAGCCTGGCTGCAGAGGTGATATGTGTCACTACAATGCCCTGGGTCTTCTTCAGTGAAGAGACAAAAGGAAACCAAGGAATGGAAGCTAAGCCCGAGTGTTTCCACAGGGAGGGAGTTTCTGTGTATAGAATGATGCTGGAAGGCTGTAGAAGCAGTTCCCAGGGTGTGTAAAATTTTTGGTCCACTTGTGCATATTGTGGAATTATGTGGATTTCTTCAGTGTGGTCCTGGGTCACTTTACCTTGGACCTCAATTTCCTCACCAGTAAAAATCACCATGATTAAAAAAAAGGGTGGCGCCTGTGGCTCAAAGGAGTAGGGCACCAGCCCATATGCCAGAGAAAGTGGCGGGTTCAAACCCAGTCCCAGCCAAAAACTGCAAAAAAAAAAAATCACCATGATACTGGCTGCTCTCCATCCCCACAACAGCCACTTTGGGAGGATTTATGAAAAACTGTAGGAAATTTCCCTGGCCCCTAAGAGATGAGCATTATTATTCTTGATATTGTTATGCCATCATTATGCTAATGATACTTTTATCAGCTTCAGGGCGAAGGAAGAATCTGTGTTTATTCAAAGAATACACAGCCTACATAAAAACAGGAATTTGTTTCTTCATCTTCATTTTCAAACATATTCATACGTGGAAAATATGCCTTAAAAGCACATAGCATTTTAATAACAAGCGAAGGGATCATTTAAATGCTCCTCAGTCAAACAGTAATCATTATGCAATTACCTGTTTTTCTCCATCTGAAATTACCACCATAAATGTGCTCCTTTATTCATGCATTTAATTCTTAGCCTTTCAGCTGCCTTTTGAAACACTTGGCTTTTGCTGTGCAGCCTAAATACTATATTTGTCCATATAGAAAGTCTTCTCTTTCCAAATATAGAAAAACTCACCAAAAATTGCCAAGTTTGGCAAATTACAAAAATTGCATAGACATAACTCCCACTGGACCCTGATGAGTTTATGTGCATAATGGTAACACCCAGAGCCACTGACTGACTGAGAACAGGGAGACTGTGCAGAGTGAGACCAGTGACCATTTGGGAGCCCTGTAGATGTAGGTGCATCCTCCCCCACCCTCCACATTTGCCATGAGTAGGGGCTACTGAATGGGATGCTGCCAGTCCCTCACTCAGGGACCTTGGGACATGGTTAATGAACCTCCTGGGAAAGATGTTCTCTTCTATAAAGTCGGTATCAAATAAACCAAAATATTCTGAAGGGTGCTCCCAATTCCAGGAGCTGCAGCGCAAAATCGTCAGACACTCAAAGGACCCTTGGGCTGTCTTTCTCTGCCTCTCTCTTTCCAGCTTCTTGCTTCTGCTCCGGTGGCATTCCTCCTTGACAGGGATTAACTCCTTCCCCAGTATCCAGTGTCCCTTCCAAGTATCCACACCATGCAGGACCAGCAATCTCACATTGACAGATTGACAAACACAATTACATTTTGATTAAAATCAATTCACGCCATTGTGTTATCCCAACTTCAGTTCCAGCCCCATCATGAAATCCCTCTGTAACATGCACGCTCATGCACACACACACACAAACCTTCCAGTATTTTTTTCTAGGTAACTACACAGAGGTAGAGGTTTGGGAGATGGCGTGCAGAAGGAGTCTAATGCACATATCAGAGGAGGCACACTTGAAGGCCACCCACCAAGGAAAACCTGATTGGCAGTTTAGGGATGGCAAAAGAGGTGAGTAGCTCAGAGGCCACAGTTCATGAGCTGTCTGCACACACAGGATGTGGTGTTCTCCCAAGAATCCAGACCAGCTTCCTGTAACTGAGAAATAACTGTTTTAAGAATTGCAAGGGACAAAAGTGTGTGTTATATTCACTTGTCAAGCCCCTATTGGAAAAGGATCCTGCCTTACCCACACTTTTGTGGACAGGCTTCTTCTAGGAGTCCTTCTTTTACACAAAGGGTAGCGTACTCCCTCCCACCCCCACCACACCTCTGTCAGCTTTTTATGCCATGGGTAGCGAATACTTTCTAATATTGCCTATTTGCCATTGTGGCTTTGGAACCAATCTCTTTCTCTCTAATAATAGAAAATACATCTTAATGACATTTTTTTAAATGAATACTTTTTTTTTATTATTTGTGATTCATTGAGGGTACAAAGATTTAGGGTACACTGACTGCATTTGTTAGGTGAAGTCCCTCTTATAATTGTGTCCTGCCCCTGAGAAGTGTGCCGTACACTGTAACCCCCATCCTCCACCCTCCTCCCTTTTCCCCTCTCCCTTCTTCCCCAACCCTCCACTTGTATTAGCTCATCTGCTGCCTTCATGTTATAATTGAATACATTGGATTGTGGCTTCTCCATTCTCGTGATGCTTTATAAGAAGAAAGTGTTCCAGCTCAATCCAGAATAATACAAAAAGTATAAAGTCTCCATCTTTTTAAACGGCTGAATAATATTCCATGGTATACATATGCCAGAGCTTATTAATCCATTCTTGGGTTGGTGGACATTTAGGTTGTTTCAACATTTTGGTGATTGTAAATTGAGCTGCGATAAACAGTCTAGGGAAATGTCCTTGCAAGAAAATTATTATTTTTCTTCTGGGTAGATGCCTAGTAATGGGATTGCAGGGTCAAATAGGAGGTTTAATTTGAGTTATTTGAGGATTCTCCATTTTTATATCTATCCATTATAAGGTAGTTTATGAAAAAAAAGAGTATTTTCTTGCTAAATAAAATTATAAAAATACCCCCATTATTATATTTATTAATTCTGGCTAACTCTGAAAGGGGCTCAAAAATAACTATTAGACAGAGTTCCCTTCCTCAAGGAATTTAATTGAAAGAGGGCTGCTCAGCCCCCCACAGAAGACATGATTCGGAAGTAATATCAGCTAGTTAGTTCAAAGACACGCTCCATTAAGGAAAAAGAGGAAGTTGGGTGTCATACCTAGAAGGAGGGGAAAGGTCAAAGTTGTATTTGCATTTGTCTAAATTCTCTGAATGATGCAAAGGAGAGAGCCCTGTGTCCTGAGTTACCTGAGCTGTTGCTGCTCTGGGTCTCTGAAGGTTTAGCGATTTTCAAACAATTGGGACAAAAAAGTAATACAATAACCCACATCCAGTCACAATTCCGTGGGGTTTTTTTTAATGGCAAACAAGGTATGGTGCTTCCTCATCCCTACTGCTCCACAGATAGCTAAAAGGAAAATCAGCAAGTTTAATACACACTTCGTGAGCGCATCAACTCCTCTATAATACTGGTATTTATAATACAAAAGCAGAAGTGTCTCCAGGACCCTGCCTACATGATGTGAAGGTGCCAACCCACTCTAATTCCAAGCTGCTGCAGAACCTCCCACTTGAAATATATATTTTCACATAACGCTGTGTACCTTCTCATCAGTCATAGCTCTCACAAATGCTTTATATTTGGTTTTCTATGAAGAAAATCTCCTAAAAATATGTTTTTAATATTTGTCATGCATCCCTGGGAATATGTACCTAGGAACACAGAGAAATATGGTGATCTTGTAAGCAATGATAGCTAAGTTTTGAGATAAGAATTGATGTTGTAAAATCTAAGAACCTTATTTTGGCAAATTCAACCTGAACCATCCATGTCCCTATGCACTAGGATGTTTATCACAGCTCAACTTGTTATCACCAAGATGTGGAATCAGCCCAAGTGCCCAAAAACACATGAACGAATTAATAAATGGTGGCATATGTAAACCATGGAATACTATTCAGCCATAAAAAGATAGAGACTTTACATCTTTTTTATTTATCTCGGTGGAGTTAAAGAACATTCTCCTTAGTAAAGTATCACAAGAGTGGAGAAGCAAGTATCCAATGTACTCAATACTAATATGAAACCATTAGAAAAATAACTACAGGTCCACATGAAAGAAAAATAATTAAATTCAAGTGGGTAGAGAGAAGGGAGGTAGATTGGTCAACTCTCACCTAATAGACACAACTTAAGGATACATAGCCCACCCCCTGGGAGAAGGGGTCAGCTGCAACTCGAGCTTTGCCTGACGAATGCAAACACTAACCTAATCATTTGTACCCTCATATTAACCTGAAATGAAAAAAACAAATCTGTCTCTTTTATAAACTTTGTATCAGAACCCAAACATCTGTGTAGAAAGTGACATTCTCATCTAATTGATTTAATATGTTTGGAATGGATATTTGGAATTATTAATGTAGCTGAATGCTAAAATACTGGTATATGTTTGCAATATCTGCCTTTTTTACCCTTTCAAAGAACTTGTGCTTCTCCTCCCACTCACTGCTTCCTCTTCTCTTCCTTCCCCATCTGCATTAGAAAAAAAATCATGTTATGTTCTGACAGCTGATTTAAGGCCACTGACACAGCTTCAACCGCAGGGCACGGGGGTCAAAGGAACTACTCAAAGCAAGTTTGGTATTAAGACCATGTAATGAGTTTCTTATTTTAGACTCTTTATTCTTTGTCATAGAAAGAGGGAATCGGAGAAGCTGTAGAGAAGCTGGAAAAGAAGCCGGAGTCAGTGGTTGAGTTTGGCAGGGCCTCTGAGTGGCAGATCTGTGCTGCGTGTAGATGCCCCTACCAGGGCAAAATGAAAAGTGACAGGGGCCAGAAAGAACTGCAATAAATACCTGGCAGCGGCAAGACTGTCGCGGTGGCTTACGGTGGCATACAAATTGTTGCACCCTCTGTGAATGTCCACAAATCATCTACAAAACAGCGCCAGAGCATGCAAGACCCTGCTTCCCAGGCAATGACTCAAACCCCGACAGCAGCCCTGAGTTTCTCTCTGGAAATTCACAATCTCACCGCCGTAGATGTATATGGCACCGGAGTGTCACAAACCAAACTGCAGTGGTGATTTGTCAGAGTTTACAACTGTTTTACCTACTGAAAGATGAAAGGGCTCGAGTTCTTTTCTCTTGGAAATAGGCAGCAACTCAAAGTGCTCACAAGTTTCAGGAAGGAAGAATTGTAGTGAGTTTCTGCAAAGCATCCCTTAGGGCTTAGCAGATACCCTCTTCTCTTAGGATTTTATTACATATAAAGGTAAAGATTAAAAATAATAACTTGCCACCCAGGCGCAGATGGGATCTTGATGTCTGGTAACCTATGTTAATGTTTTATTTTAAGGTAGAATTCTGTACTTCTGCTCCATCTTCCTTCTCATTTTAATCTGTAGTTCAGGTGGACATTTTTGCTTTGCATGTGAGTTTTCTTTTCTAGGTGGGTCACCTGACTTGCTTTGCCAATCTTTTTCATGCTATACTGTTTACAGAAGAAAGATTTTGCATAGCAGGGTAGTGACATAACATTTGGTGAGAATCTACATTAAACTGTCTAATTATTAAGCAGAAATATTGGGTACCAGTTTGTGATTTTAATACGAATAGCCTCATTCAAGCCTCATTCAAAAGGCAACTGCCTTTGGACATGACTTTTGGAAAATGTCTCAATACCTTGTATGTGGCTGGCTTCAGCTCAAATCTTGTTTTTGTTTAGAAATTTCGACTCCAAGGTGGGAAACCCTTGGTTACTTGTATTTCTCCTCTCAAGCACCATTGTATCATTGATAGATTTGTTATATTATTAGTATTGATACCTTGCACGTTCATTCACTCATTCAACATTAAAAACACATTGATTGAGTATCGTCTGCACCAAGTCCTGCCTTAGTCCCTGGGAGGTAAAGACGATTAAGACATGTTTCCTCTCTCTACAGAGCTCAAAATCAAGGTAAGCAGGAATGTAAACAGAAATTGCAAAATAGCAGGTTTGATGCTACCATGTAACATATAATTCTATGTAATATAATAGCATAACGTTATATACGAAGCTTGGTTCTGCAACAAAAATGGAAGATATCAGTTCTTCATGATTGGGAGTCCATAGGGAAGTAACAACGTTCAGGGTGAATTTTTACTAGAATGGGGATCCGTTAAGTGGCGGGCCTGTTATTCATGGATATAGTTTAATCCAAATCACTGAAAACTAAAGAACATGCTAAAACTAATTTGAGGTATTTTCTTTCCTCAGTAGTTTAGAAAGACCTTTTCAGAATTTCATCCCTATGCTTAGGTTTCCACCTTCAGATTCATCATTCCTTTACAAGTCTTGCTTTCATTTTCACCGACATTTCTATTTATGGAAAAAATTGACAGTACCAGTTGTAGAAACTATTCCTTGCTAAACTTGGAATGAAAATGCTGTACTCATCTTAGGTAAGAAATGCTCCTTTCAGAATTATTTCAATAGGCTTTTTTCCTGCCCTTAGAGAAGTTATTTAAGACTCATTCAACTGGAAATCTCCAATCAGGTATAAACCGGGAACACAGAACCACTGGATGAGGGAGCCCCTCCTCACGTCACATGGGCCACACAGTGTTTACATGGAAAATGGCAGTAAAATATCCATCTTTCCATCCATCTTTTCTTCAATTTAAGTGGATTGAGATTGTACATGAAAGATGATGAATTAGAGTCAGAATTAGACCCCAGTACTTAACTCTTATACTAAGAGTGTATTTTCTCCTGTCCCTTTTTACATGGGATCCAGTCCTGATTTTCACACTGCATCTTATATCACTTAGGTTAAAAGATGTTTGTTTTCTCTGTCGCCCAAATAATATTGTCGGGATAGGGTTCAGACAAAATGGGTTGCATTATCTGGAGCAAGCTGCCATTCATGGACGACAGGGCCAGCAAAGGACAAGTGGCCTATTATCTCAGCATCTGGCAGAGAGGCCACAGAGAGACTATTTGTCCTGAGTCACCATGTTTCTCTCCGGTCACTCACATTTTCCCTATATTAAGAGCAAGGAACAGGAAGTACAGCCCCGTGGAGATTCTGTGACCCCTGTAGATCTCTCTTTTTAATAAGACAAGAGTGGGAGGTGGGGGGGGGATAGTGGGCACAGCAACATATGAGACTCAGGCTCCCAGTAGCTGAGCTGAAATCCCAGCCCCATAGGGTGGTGCTGGGAAATGATGGCTTCCAACACCAGGAGAACTTGCAGATCCCAGGTCCTGGGAGAGGCTGAGTTGTCTATAGCTTTTTCCTGGGGGAAATGAAGTGCTGTCCAGGCCCAGGGAGCTGACTGGTAGGCAAGGTAAAGGGAACTCAGACAAGCCTGCTGCCCTCCCGCAAAATGAACTTCAGACAAGTGCAAGTAACAGCTTCAAAACTCCGCTAACTATAGATATGTCAGTGAAATAATGATAATAGTTATCCGGTTTTAGTGACAAATATTGTGTATTCTAATGCTTGACATATACAGTATAACCTTTAATCTCCACATCTACTCTAAAGGCAAATGTCATTTTCTCCCCGGTACAGATTAGAAAACTGAGGTTATTTCCCTAAAGATTAGTAATGGCGGAGCTAAAACTCAAACTCAGGTCTGCATTTTTTACTACACGCTATTGCTCGCCTATTAGCTTAGTATATTAGTTCACCTACGAAACGTAATCATAGAATCTCAAAATAATGCGAGCTGAGACCACAGCTTCAGAGCCCAAAATGTGAGTATGAACCATGTGCAGTGCAGACTCTGGTTCAGTACACCGTGAGTGGGGCCTGAGGGTCTGCATTGCTAACACAGCCCTCGGCCAGGATGCTGCTGCATACCCAAGGACCATACTTTCAATAGCAGTGCATGAAGTATTTTATGGATAAACTACTCAGTTTCATTCTTTAGGTTTTAAATTGCAGACATGCACTATCACTAAGAAATGAAAAGTCATATACCAGATTTTATCAAACAAGTGGCATTTTTTTTGTAGAAACAGTCGCATCCCATTAGAATGCTATATCGTATCTTAGTAATCTCTTTAGGAAAAAGACATGTATGTATATAAAGCTTAAAGGCTTAATTTTAAAAAGTGGACATTCCAAGTGCCAGGGGAGACGAGGATGCATTGGCCACTGTCAGCCTCGGGCACTCACCTTCACTCCTCAACTGCCAAAGTGACTTTCACCCCAGGGCCTTGCCAAGGATCCTGCACAGTTGCATTGGCAGTGTTGAGATGAGGATGTCCTTCACATGTCCTTTGATGACACAGATGAGTACAGCTTTGGCACCTCTGAATGGAGCTGTGTTGTGTTTATTAGGCTCAACAGAAAGAGGAAAATGAACAGGAATCGAATACGCAAGACTCCTGGAAGCCCTTCCTGCCAGCCTCCAGGTAAAGCTGCAGCCTCTGCACAACAAATGGCTCATTAATGCAGAAAGCTCCAATAATCCATCCCCAGACCCGGCTCTTTGCCTGCCTGAAGAATGATGAGATAGAGGAGGCATATGGCACAGGGAGCCAGTTGGGAAACAAGCCCTGATAAATCACCCCTGAAACTGAGAGTAGGATAAGCAGTGGGCTGCATCTGATGGGGAGGAGAGGCATGCAAATTCACTGAGAAGGCAGGAGTGACGAAAACTTTCTCTTTTGGCTTCGACAGAGAAAAGTCACAGACCCCTGCGAAGTCCCACCTCTGGGGTTGTTGCCACAGGTCACGGGATCTGAGAGATGAGACATGAGAAAAATTAAGCAGTTGTGATACTTCTGGCCTTTTCTTTAGGACTGCAGCAAGTCTAAAAGGGACTTTCTGGTCCTCTGTGGAACAGACTCTTTACTTTGATGGCATGAGTTAGTGCCGTGTATTAAAGAGGAAGTTTTAGAACTGGCAGGGAGTGCTGTCTGAGGTGGTAGAGGCCGGTCCACTGACAAGGGCCTTGCCTGAGATGGACAGCCAGGTTCCTTCTGATGACTGCCCGGTGGTTTTCCTGCCTGCCTGTGAGAATCCCCAGCCCGGATCCCTCCTCATGAGCGGGCACACCACCCAGACTACAACAATGAGTTGACCCAGCTTCTTCCCCAGAATGTCCCACTGAAGAAGCCTCCAGGAGCTCATTTAACATGGAGGAGATAAGGCCTTGCTGTTAGGTGATTCCTGACTGACTGTGATATATATCGAGCAGGACTTTAGGATGGGGACCAAGGTCTAGCTGCGAATGATCTCCAGCCAGGCTGGAGATTCTGAAAACCCCCCGTGAAATCAGCACACGTGTCCGCTTTGCTCCCTACAATTAGCACCGCCAAAAGGAGAGGACTGTGCACTGGAGAATTGCAGCCCGCAACCCTACATGTGGGCTCTGCCAGCCAGAACAAGCTGACTAGATGACGGGGAAGCCACTTTTACTCTGAGCCCCTCCACGGCACAGTAGAATGGGGAAGACGGGGAGATATAGCTAAGTGCATTAGCCAAACTGTATTGTGCTTTCAGTTCCCAAGTTCCCCAGGTGAGCTTTATTCCCTGAAAGAAGAAGGGTGAGGATGTGAAGGTATAGCCTGAGGGACCCAGTTAGAAAAAGCTACTGACATGTATTGACTACCATGTGCTAGTCTCTTACCCAGCATAGCATTTTTATTATAGAAATCAGTAGAAAAAAAGAATATTGGGGCTCTTCCGTCTGATTTGCCTGGTCATCTCATCCCATCTTTGTCCTCCCAGAGGTAGGAGACTCCAGTGAGACCCTGGATTTGCTCCCTCCTCCTCGTCCTGTCCCCCAAAAAGTAAAACAGAGTGCTGATGGAAAAAAGAAGAAGAAGAAGAAGAAGAAATTGTATGGCCAAGACAACTAAGAATACAAAGAAAATACCCGACCAGTGATACATCCAAGTCTAACAAGCAGCGTACATTTGTAAACATGAAGCAGGAATAAATGATTTATCTGAGTTCCCTCACCAAATAGTCATGAGCCCTTTTCTGTCCTCCACATTGTCCTGAGTTCTAGAGATACAGAAATAAACCCAACAGTCACTTTCGTCATGAAGCTTCAGCCCGAGAGGAGGACAGCACCACCAGCCTACCACATAAAGCACACACAGCAGGCCCAAAATGTGTATGCATTTTAAGAAAGGAAAGAACTGTATTAAAATTGTAATACTCAATATACGCCTAAAAAAAAGATGAATACAAGTCGCAGTTGAGCCCCACTCATAATGGCAGAAGTCAAATGTATCTTGAATATTACGATTGCAATACAGTTTTTCCTTTCTTAAAATGTGTGTCCCTTTTTTGGCACCCTCTCTAGATAGACAACACCTGGTCACAAGTGTCATGAAGAAAAACAAACCGAGATAAAGGGAAAGAAACTGGTGGGAAGTACCGTCCTACATGGGGTGGTGCAGGGAGGGTCTCTCCAAGGGGCAACATTTGGTCAGAGGCTTCAATTAATTGAGTGAAAGAAAAGAAGAAAAAACTTCAGACTCAAAGGATTGTATTTGTGTTCCTTGCTTGAAAATATTACAATCTGCCCTTGGCTGCTTCTGAACAAAGCCTCAGTGAAAATTCCTTAGAAGCCCAAGATCAAAGTTCTTGAACCTATTCTTTGTAGCTACCTAGAAAATGCATATCGTGGGCCAGGCACTGTGCCAAGTGGGTCACATACCTTAGCTCCTGTAATCCTCACAAGTCTGTAAGGGAGCTGTTATGATCTTCATTTTACAAGTGAGATAACTGAGACTCAGAGGGATTCCAAAACCAGTCCAAGGCACTTGAAAAGGAAGTGACAAGCTTAGATTCACTCTGGGGTCTTTACCTACTCGCCCTTAACCTCAGCACCTACTCCCTTATTTTGAATGCCTCTGTGCCAATTAGTTTCAAAACCATCTTAATCTCTACTTTGATAATAAGCTGAAATAGCCTGTTATACACCCCTCTCCTCTCTGATGTTCATGCTAAAGTGAGTCTCTCTGGACTTTTCCACATAGCCTTGACTTCACCTGCTGGGCAGCAGCAGGACAGCCCTGGCCAGGATGCCCTGGACCAAGCATCTGGCTGAGCAGGTGAGATGGCAGCTCAGGAGGGGGTGAACTCAGAAGAGCTAGCTCGTGACACTGACCAAGAGATTTGAATTCCATGTAGAGATCAGGGAATAAAGGATTCAGCAGACAAGAAACAGAACATAGACAGGTGGAAATATTAAGAACTGGAAATGTCAAGAGAGCTCTGAGCATCCAGAGATAGTTTATAGTTTCTGTGCTCTATTCAAACTTTGTTAGTGATGTTAGCCTTCTGCCCAGTACTGGGAAGTGTCACACAGAAAGCAGAGAATTTCAAGGAATCACTGCCCTTACCTTGGACAAAGAACACATGCCAAGAGACTGAGGTGCTCATGCCTGTAATCCAAGCACTCTGGGAGGCTCAGGGAGGTGGATTACTTGAGCTCAAGAGTTCAAGACCAGCCTGAGTGAGAGCAAGTCCTCCATCTCTATTTTTAAAAGTAGAAAACTAGTCAGACGTTGTGGCAGGTGCTGGTAGTCTCAGGTAATGGGGAGGCTGAGGCAAGATCACTTGAGCCTACGAGATTGAGGTTGCTGGCAGCTATGATGCCATGGTGTTCTACTCAGGGTGACAGAGTGAGACTCTGTCTCAAAAATAGATAAATAAATAAATAAAATAAAAGCGGACTGAGGTGATATTCATTGTTCACTTGAGCTGATTCCAGGGAATCTCTTTAAACTTTGCAATGAACCGTTCTTACATGTTCAAATTCATTTTTATGTGCAACAAATAAAAGTTGAGATGAGAAAAACTTAACAAGGAGTCTCTATCATTTACAATGATTTTATAGTCACCATTATCATTAACACGAAATATAAATCACGAATTAGACATTATCCATGCTTTTAGCGTTTGGAACCAGAAAAGGAATCAAATGAAGGGCACGGAAAGAACTCTGTCTGGTGATGCTACGTGGACCACACAGTGACAGCATGAGGGATTTTTTTTTTTCCTTAACCCACGGTTGTCTGGTTGGCAATGACAGAGGGGTTGAGCCAACATACATTTGTTTAATTTCTGACTTGTGCAAGTTGTTTATTTTTAAATATAAATATCCTGGAAAAACAAACTTGAGTAAGGCCAAGAGATCTTTGGTTGTGTTTGTGGGAAGAGTAATAAGGCCACTAGCAAAATTAAGTCATGTACATGTATACGTGAGAACATATATACATTTATGCATTTATGGGGTACAATGTGCTGATTTTATATACCATTTGGAATGCTTAGATCAAATTAGTTAATATAGGGTTTCACCTCATTTACTTAATTATTGTGTTAAGACATTTATATTCTATACTTAGAAGAGTATATAATATAATACTGAGTCATGGAAATTAGGAGGAAGAGAACTTGTAAAGAAAATGAGACTGTGTTGCCTAAAGCACTGGAGAAGTCTCTGTATCAAATATTTTTATTTTCTCCCTGATACCTTAAGTCTGAAGAATATCTTCAAATGTTATTTCCACAATGAATATGTTTAACTGGTGATGGATGGAACATTCGGTACATTTGATGAATTTTCCAGTTAATTTAGCCGATAGAAGTTCCTCGCTATGCTCTTGTCCAACATCAGTCAGTCCACAAGACATCGGCCCAAGAGAAAGCTGAGACCTGAGATGGTGAGAAAGACATTTGTACCAAGGGCTCAGAGAAGCCAGTACATATCCAAATGGGCAAGTACAGGTAGCAAAATGGTGTCAATAATAAAGATGTACACAGCAACAAAGGGAGCCCACGAATGTCATATTGTAACTGGGAATAAGTAAAGACACTCAGTTTGGGGGCATGGAAAACCATTAGCAACTTGATACTGGGTCTGAGTGATAGAGCTCTGAATGAGGGAACCCTTTTCTCCTTCCTTGTGTGGAGTTTTGCTGCAGGTGAGCTGAGCTTCCTGGTGGAGGAGCAGCCAGCTGTGAACATGTAATAATACACATAGTTCACTGAACAAGGCTCCCAGCCAAGGGAGTGAATGGGAATTGAATTGCCTCTTTCTAATCCTACAAGCCAGCCAATTGAGCTGGCAAAGGGCCTGGCCAAAGAAAGCAGGACTCGTTTCCGGAATGGGAAGGTGGTGGTGAAGAGAGAAAGGAGTGAAACAAGAATGGGATGGAATGGGGAAGAAATAGAAGAGAAAAGTCAGAGGGAAGGGATCAAGGCAAGATTTTACATCTGGAATTTTTAAAAGCGAAGTTTGCATCATTTTTTTCCAATAATTCTCTTGCATTAAAGGAGTCTCTCAAAACTAACATTTATTTGAAAATGAAAAGTTGAATTCAATGTCAACATTAATTTAGAGTAGGTTTAGCTATGAGTTACATAAATCTACATAAGAGCAGCTTAAACACACAGAAATCTATTCTCTCCTGCAACAGTTTGGATACCCACAGTGTGGGGTTGGCATGGTGACATCTCTGTTATCTCAAACCCAGTGTGCCACCATGCAGCCAGCTACAGAGGGTGCCCTTATCCTATGGTCCAAGAAAAGATCCAGCTTTGACATCCTGCTTTAAATGGAAGGATGGAAGAATTATAAAGAGCCCATATCACTGCTTTCAAAGAGTTGTTCAGAATTTGCTATAGGACGTTAGGTAGAGGTTAGCCATATGACCACCCCTAGCTGCAAGGAACCCGGGAAAATGGTATCTTTATTTCAAGTGACTCTAAGCACAGCTGAAAACTAGGGCTTCTCAGAGACGTGAGATGAATATTTACTTGGGCAGGGTCTTATTAGTATTCAATAGGCAAAATCTGATTTTTACGATCAAAGCCCAAGAATATGACCTGTTCCGTGACAAAATAGGTAACCCATAGTGGGGCAGATGTGCAATTTACATTAAAGGAGTACAAATCAAAGCAAAGGGCTGGCACTTCCTCCTCTTGAATTAACCTCCCCAAAGAAAAATATGTTGAATAATTTATAGAAACGTTAAGTAGTAAAAAATAATTACCTTGCTCCACTTGGAGCAGTGGAACTATAGTTTTTTTTCAAAAGAGCATATCTTAAATTTAAAGTATTCACAATAATTATTTTTTAAATATTAGCCAGTTGTTTTGTTCTCTGAGCTTTTTTTTTTTTTAAGTGTAGCCTTTGCTGCAGACAATTTCAGTCCCCATCTCAGTGACCTACCGACAGTGTGGTAAATGGAATCAGAGTTCAGTGATCATCTTTTCTTCTTTCCTCTCCTTATAATCTCAGCAACGATCGGCAGGATCTATTTAGCTGTACTTAGGAGTTCCCAATCTTCCTGTCTTGTGCTTTTCTTTGACACTTGGGTGGTAGCCATTGTTTTCTTAGGAAGGTACTGTCAGCCTTTTTAAAGCTGAGTGTCGGTCCCTGGGCTAATTCTTCACACTAGGTTAATTTTCTGGGCCAGACATAAATTTTGTATTGTTCATCTCTAGTATACTGTGTAGATGGAGCTCTGTAAGTGTTGGGGATCCAAACAGAAGTTATTTGTAAGGGGTGGGCGTGCTTCTGAGGAGCCACTGAGTCTGTGGACGGGACTATGAATGCAGCTGTTGGTCAAATCCACGTTGTATATTGGATGATGGTTTCAGATTTTTGTCTGCAGCCCATTCTTCAACTCCAGGATACCGATTTAGACATCCAACACTTACTTCCCTTGTGATTTCACCGAAATGCAAACTTTTTACCCTACTTACAAAATCCTACACGATCAGGGTCCTGTGTGTCTCTCCGAATCTGACATTTCTACATTTCCTTTTGCTCATAATTTTCAGACAATGCTTGAGAACGTTAAGTTCACTCCTGGCTTGGGGCTTTGATACAAGCTTGTCCTTCTGCTAGAACATTCTTCTTCCACAGCCTCAGCTACTTAACTCCTTCTCCTCGTTCTGATCTCATCTGAATGGTCACCTCCTCGAAGGGGTTGTCCATAATCAGCTCATTAAAAATAGCCTACTTACGTACCCAAGAACTCCCTCTATTTGGTTATTATATTTTTATTTATAGCATCAATAATTATGAGATTACCTTCTATACTACTGTATGTATTTACTTTCTGAAGCCCCTCACTCTGTTAGGAACAGGGACTGGGAATGTTTTGTTTACTGTCAAAGCCATCATTAGAATAGTAACTGAAGTATGAAGGCTTCAAATATCAGCATGTTGAATAAATGAATGAATGAACAAAATGCCTATTTTAGTTGGATAGCAGTTTGGATTTAACTGCTATAAAAAGAACCCAAATTCATCCTTAGAAAAGCATCAATATGTGCAAATTTAAAATTTGAAGAGTGACTTTCTGATGCGAACATGTTCTTTCTCATCTCCAAATGTCTGTGAATTCCCTATGCAATGTCTGTGAATGCCCTATGTAGGCTTCCCTGGATTTTGTGTGGTAAAGAAAACATCTAGTTGAAATTTAGGATGGAAAACATGTCTGAGAATCTGTTTCCTCCATTGTTTTTTTTCCTGTCTCCTCTTGGGAAATCACCTCTCTAGCCCCATCCACCCTCCGCCACCACTAGGCTTTACCGCATCAGCAGTTTAAGTTTGAAGTTACTCCTTAAGATGAAGTTCTGCTCAGCTGTGATTTTAATTTTTCTACATCATATACACTTTTAACGGTTACGATTTTGCTACCACAATCTTTCTTCTTGGATTTTTTTTTCCTGTGAGTACCTTCAGCACTATCAGGGTAAAACTCCATTTGCAAGCATGTCTGTCTTTCAGAAAGTCATATGAAACCTTTGAAGATAAATCTTTCAAATTTGCAGTGATTCTACATACAAAGCATATACTGTACATTCGTGTGGGGCACTTGCGAGCCTTCAGATCTCTTTTCTCCAGTAAATTTCTTGATTTGTTTGCTTATGCGACAATTTATAAAAGGATGTTTATAGTAGAATTAAGTGTTTTCTTCAAGATGGCTGATGGCCTAAATGGGTTATGGCATACTTCAAAAAGGAAAGATAAAGAGAAGATATTTCAAGACCAACACAGTGTGGTTTAAAGTGTCCTTGTGTTGTGTCTAACTTAATCATACACGTAATCTGTGCCTTTTATCGATCACACATTTTCATTGTTGGTGGGGGGCAAGAAAAAGAATTCTTTACCTTTGCTTTCTGGATTAGATTTATATATTTATTTAGTAACTAAAGATATCACTTAAAGAATAAATGACATTGATTAAGCAAATAGCATATCATCTGACGTTTCAATATCAGGAAGATACTGGTAGAGCAGTTCTTATCTGCTTCCAAGGAATGAAAAATATCATGGGAAATACAGGTTACACAAATGGAAGTCAAGAAACATATCTCCGCTTGGGAAATTTTCCACATTTTCATCATGTTGACTTGTGTTATTTGGTTTGTATAAGGTGACTGGTGATGCGTTCAGTTCTAAAATACTATCAAAACATTACCTTGAGCTATTTACTTAGCTTTTTTTGTGGTGTATGAATTTGGAAAAGAATGAATAATTATTTTACTCTGATTCTTTGAAAATGTAGTAGTTGTTTCACACAAAAGTAGAATCATTGGGGGGAAAAATAAAAATTGAATTAGGAAAAATGAAATCCTGTTTTAAATACAGACTTGCCCACTGTATGTTAACTTAATATTGTAATTTTAGTTCAGAGAAGAAATCTCTGTAGGACAAATAAGCAACTGGATTGTATTTATATTCTTTAAAAGATTTATTGAGGCGTACCAACCCGGGAAGATGTAAATAAACAGTGATTTTACTTTTCTCTAATTACTGTCTTCAACCCAAGCTTAAAGATTTGGGGCAGATCCCATAATTTTAGGTCAAATTTAGGTACTACAAAACAGCCTATTTCACCATAAATATTCCATTTCCTGTCCCAATAACCATCATCAACTGGGCTTGTGAGAAGAGGCATGGTGTGTTGCTCTGCTTCGGACCCCTTAGAGGGTGTGTGTGTTGGGGAGGAATGGAGGTCTCGTGGGGGGAGGGCTTTGGTTCTGGAAGTTCTGCTTCTGCTTCCTCTTCTAGGTCTAGCTCTTTTGTAGCTGGGAATACTGAAGGATTAAGAGGGGCATAGCTTCTTAATCAACTTATTGTCAGTATGTGGTGAGGAGGGGGCCTTCTTATTATTCTGGTTCCGGGTATTCCCACCTGCTGCTGGACACATCAGCATTTGTGATGGTCTCCACCTGAATAGTGGGGTGTTTTGCTGAGGACCCCCTCAAAGAGGATCAGCAGGCTCTCCCTTCAGTCCCACCAGCATATGGGCTCCTGGGTGGGGTGTAACCTCGCTTGGCCAGTTCATGCCTTGGCAGTCTGGTTCGTACTTCCTCCAGCGTCACTTCTGCTCTTTCAGTGGAACCAGAGGAACTGCTAAGGTCCTCTTCCTTCCACTCAGAGAGCCCCAGGGACCTGGCATAGGATGCCACCACCCTCTTAACCCAAACCACACTACGCTTTTGTACCTTGTCATCCTCCTGGTGTCAGATCCTTCTGCACTGGCAGACCAGAAGCAGCCACCAGTCTCTATTCACACTCACGCCCTTGGGTGCACATATACACGTCACACCCTCTCAAGAAACTTCTTATGCACCGGGAGATAGCACCGAAATAAGCTTCAGACTCAGCAGCTCAGAAATCTTCCAGCAGCCTGTGTAAAGGATTCTGAGAGCATCACCAGCTACTCCACCTCTACCGCACCCAAATTCCTCACTTTTTTTCTTGTGCTTAGACACTCAATGGTTTCTTTCAAACTGTTACTGATTTTGGACAAGTTAAGGGTGTTTTCTGGTACCTTGTGCTTTATCATCCCAGCAAGGACAATATTCTGAGGCTAAGTCTTAGTCTATGTTTCGAATACATATGGCAATTTCAAATGCCAAGTATTTTAGTTTACTACCAAGTTCATTACAGATAGAATGGCGTCATGAGCAACGTACCTTCCAGTGTGTGCCTTTTAATTCTCATTCTTCTCTTGGCTTCAGTCTCATAAGCAGAAACAATCTTTCTTCTGTCTTCTGTCTTGTATGAGTCTCTTCTATCAAATCAGAACCTTTTGGAATTTTCCACAAGTTCATTTCAGAACTGATATACCATCATTTACTTAGGAAAGACGTTTCAGACTTTCAATGCCAACAGATACTTCTCCTCTAAATGCAGGAACTGTCAGCATCTTGAAGTGATCTCCATAAATAATTTTACTCTATTTTTTCATATACTTGAATGCGAACTATGCTTCAATAATGGTAAACATTGCAGTATAGGGCGGGCACCTGTGGCTCAAAGGAGTATGGTGCTGGCCCCAATATATTGGTTGGTTCAAATGCAGCCCTGGCCAAAAACTGCAAAAAAAAAAAAAATGCAGTATAAATCTAATACATAAATCAATGTACCTGATAATGTAAAGAAATGTTGACAGACCAAGTATATCATTTTCTTAAATAAATAACTAGTTTAAGATTTAACACCAGTTTTTATAATCCATATCGACAAGCATTTTGGAGAGCCCGAGGCAATCCCCTTCATGGATTTACTTTTTAAGCAGAGAAGTAGTAAAAAGTCTATGACATTCAATTAGCTTTCCTTTCCACAGAATTACCATTGTAGACCTTTCAGCATGGATGGCTAATCACTACCTTGGGCAGACATATTTTAATGTGCCAAATATGAAATGAATTCTAATAAGGGCTTGCTCAGGAAGTAGTCTTGGAGAAATACGACAAAGTTGATGAGAAAAGGAGAGAAAAAATAACCTTAGGATAAGTAATGTATCATTTTCATGCTTTCGTAACTGTTTTGTGTAATACTCCTTTTTCTCTTCTTTCTTCATTTGTTTCTTTGACCATACTAATCAGGGTTCTCCCCGAGAACCTGGGATAACAAGTGCCATATTAGCACTTGTGATAAGGTAGACTGAGGAATAGTCAGAGACTCACAGTTCAGATGGTAGCACTTGTGATAAGGTAGACGGAGGAATAGTCAGAGCTACAATTCAGATGGTAGCACTTGTGATAAGGTAGACGGAGGAATAGTCAGAGCGACAGTTCAGATGCAGAGTATTTCCATTTCCAGTCCAAAGATGGCCTGCGTCAGAATTGCCCAGGCTTGTTAAAAGTGTAAGTTAGGGAACTCTAACTTGAGAAAAATATCTAAGGAAGGAGCATTACACCTGATTGTTTTTTATTGTTTCAGGTTTATTGAGATGCAAAGACTTAGGTTACACTGTTTGCATTTGTTAGGTAAAGTCCCTCTTAGAGCTGCACACCGCCGCCAAGAGTTGTGCCATACACCATGACCTCTCCTCCCTTTCCCTCCCCCATCCTCACTCCCTCTTTCCCCTGCCCCCACCTGAATTAATTTGAGATTTTCACTAATGTGGATATGTATTAGTCCATCCACTGGCTTCATATTAGAATTGTGTACATTGAATTCTTGCTTCTCCATTCTTGTGATACTTTACTAAGAAGAATGCATTAATACCTAAATTTTAGCCACCTCTCAGCATCAACTTTCTCAAGCATTCTAAAATTTGAAAATCTTTGCTAATAGATGTTTTCTTTATAATAATCTGCAATAATGGGAGCCTTAAAAAGGAAAGTCATGAGGAAAGAATTTGGGTTTCTCTTTTGTTTTTGTATACTGGATCCACTATTTTCAGTGATAAGCGCTTTTCCAAAGTGTTTCTTGTATGTTGATCAACACCAATCTGATCCAGAATTTACAATATTTTCAGTAGTTTCCTTACAGTGAGTCCATGACTTCATCTTATTAAGCAGCAGTTTACCCTGAAAATACAATACATTTTCCCTCGATTCAACTCTTTGTTTCTCTGACTTTTCACCAGAGTAGAAAAAAAAAAAAAAAGTTGTAACATAAAAAATCAGAACATTGCTTCAGTTTGGGGAAATGATAATTGGGATTACAGGTCACTTAGACTGAAAGAACTTAAATAGTGGTAAGTACTTGTCCTCATTGAAGGAATGAGCAAGATTTTTCTCAGTAAGGAAAGTGATAAGAAACAGTATCCCAGTGGGGAGCACCATAAAATGAAGTTCACCAAATCTACACAACCAAGGTGCCCCACTAATGATAAAGTCTACTTAGGCCAAGTGGAAAAAAGGAAACTCCAGAAACGGACAGGAGCTGAATTCATGATTGCTTCCTGGAGAAGTCACTGCTTTGCAGAAGTGTGCTTGCTGAGTCTGAGACGTAGTTCACAGCTATTCTTCTGAAATTTTGCAGGAAAGAGACCCCTTATATTATGGCAATAGTTGATAAAATAGGAAAGCTTAAATATAACAAAAGGCCATATCCTAAAATTCTTGGTAAATCCTTAACATGTTTAACAATTTCTGAACAAAAACGTGGATATGGATTTTTCGATTCATATCACCACCTTCAACAGAATCTGTATAAAAATCACAAGCAGGAAGTTTAATAATGTAAGAAATTAGGTTATAAAATTCAGGAGCTGTTAGAAGATCAAAAGCAGGAGAAAAAGGCCTGGAGGAGGAAGCAATGGGAAGGTTGAAACCCAGGGAGGAGAGGCGGCTGCTGTTGCCCCTGGCTTCCACCAGCTACTGCACCTTTGGAGATGCTGCATGGTTGATGTGGGTCTGCCAGAACTGCCACCACGATCAGAGGTGAAACCCCTGCTCATGTTCTTACTGCTTAGCACTCTAGCCACCGTTGATTATCACCTCTGCTGCTGGAAAAACTCCACCAGAACCCAAAGGAAAGAGTTGCTTCTCCCTGCCTCCTGCCTCCAATTATTTTATTAGCTCCTACTCATGATAGACCATAGCCAAGAAGGCATAGAAAATATAGTTTGCGGTCCACTGAATCCCCCCATGGTACCCAGCAGGGTACACAAGAATGGGAGCTGGGAGCAAAGAGGAAAATAACAATACCTGGCACGCAGTCTACATAATGTGGCCCCCAAATCAGCCTTGTGAGACCATGAAACAAGTGGTAGACAGAGATGAAGTAAAAATGGAGACAAGAAATTATTTATGTGTTCATCCCAAATCTGATGGAAATAAATGAGGAGACTTTGGCAAGTAAATTTACTTCTAGAATAACTGATAAATTTTGGGTCCTTGCCCTATTGAAGAAAAAGTTCTTATAGTTTATTAAAAGAATTCATTTTTGAGTGTATATTATGCTTCAGAAACCACGCCAGTCAGGTGCCATTGTCAAGTGCTGGGTGTGGTACAATCTTATCCATATTTACAAGAAATGTTTAATCTATGAAACCTGAACAAAAGATACACTGATATCGAGCCAACAAGCCCTTGTATCTAAACTAGACTTTTTCCATAATAACTATTGTAAAAGAATTAATTGGTTGAAATTTTTAAAAATACCAGCATGCATGGGCAATTGCATTAAACCATAACAGTAGTTGGCATTAATTGAGCATTTACTAAATGCTACTCTTTCACTTTTGTTACACACAGAGTCTTATTTAATCCTCCTAAAAACCTTATGAGGATTACTGAGGATTAATGGTAAAAGACTGACCATTTTACAGATGAGAAAGAAATGAAACAGAGAAAGTTAGGTGCCCAGCATCGAGTGACACAACTAGTGGGGGACAGGGCCAAGACTCGACCAAGGATCCAAACAGAATTATAAACAGTTGAGCTATCAACAAATTTAAACTTTAAAATGTCTAAGTTAGCCGTCCTGGTAACTCCCAACTAGAGAAGATTCGTCTCAGACGATTCATAAGAGACGTTCTCATGCTCATCTTAAGTGGTAGCATGGGGGAAGCAAGGGCAAAGGTAGATGAGCTGAATAAAAAGAGCCTCTTAAAGATTATTCAGATGACGGGGAGAGGAGAAATAGGAGTTGCTGAGCATCTTTACCAAGGACACCTGGGAAAACTAAAGTCATCAAAATTTCTCACTATGTGTTCTGTGCTATACTTGAGACCAAATCTTGCAGAAACCTATTAAATATATAGTTGAAGTGACTTATATATCTTCCTGCCCTCGTTGCAGTTCTCCACTTATTTATGCCAATAGTAATGTTCCTAATCTTTAATTCATTCGAATTATTAGATGTCTGGAAAACATTCAAAGAGAGTGTAAAGGAAAGTAATCAGTGAGGCTGAAAAAAGGGAAATATGGTTGGTAGAAATATAATTGGTAGCAATGAAAATCTCGTGGAGAGGAACGCACTGAAATGAGTTTAACTACTTTGGCATTTAGTGTTGGAGGAAGTGGTCAAGGTCACGGAAGGTCCTGCAGTGCACAGGACAATTTGTCATAACACACCCAGCTGAGACATGCCGGCCCAGAGTCACAGGACAAGGCATGGGCAGGTTTGTCTGATTTCAGAAACTTGCCCTGCCAGAGGATGGCAGATAGTGAGGGAGTAAGGGGCCTCCTTTTCCAGATAACAAAGGTATCTTTTGTCTCGCTGAGTGAAGGGGAGGCTTTCTCCTTTGGTTTCCCAGATCTATTGCCTTTTCTACCTTGAGCAAGACCCCACCACCCTCGTCACAGATGCTGCAGTGCAGTAAGTGGTAATTCTAACCTAATCGGCAATTCTCTACCCTCTTGTTTATCAACCTCAGAGCAACATTTTAACACAATTGATCATTGTCCTCCACTTGAAACTCTTGGCTTCACTTGTCTTTTTTCTTTTCCTTCTTTTAATTTCAAAATATTAAGAGTGTACAAATATTTGTGTTACATAGATAGCGTGTATGATGGTTAAGTCATGGTTTTTAGTATGTCCATCACCCAAAGAGTGTTCAGTGTGCCTGACATGAAAGCTTTTGCTCCTCACCATCTCCCACCCTTCCCTCTTCTTGATTTTCAATGGCCTTTACATCTTTTTGTGCCTCTGTGGGCCCATTATTTAGGCCATTATTAAAAAAATTTAAGGCTTGGCGCCTGTGGCTCAATCGGCTAAGGTGCCAGCCACATACACCTAAGGTGGCGGGTTCAAATCCCCAGCTCGGACCCGCCAAACAACAATGATGGCTGCAACCAAAAAATGGCCGGGCATTGTGGCGGGCACCTGTAGTCCCAGCTACTTGGGAGGCAGAGGCAGGAGACTCGCTTGAGCCCAGGAGTTGGAGGTTGCTATGAGCTGTGATGCCATGGCACTCTACCCAGGGGGATAGCTT
>CAUYQV010017905.1:0-10860 GCA_963574575.1 Galagoides demidoff
TAAGAAAATGACATGAAGGCTATGTTGACCAGTTTGATGGAAGTGTTTCGGATTGTGTGTGAAAACCCCACACTGTACCCCAGAAGTGCATTAATGTACATAGTTACCATTCAATAAAAAAAACTATCTAAAAAAAAAAAAAAGATGGATGGAGGGAGAGAAGTTTAAATAGATGCAAGAATTACATCTTGGATTGCAGGTTTTCCCTTAGGAAAAAAAAAAATTGCAATCACGGCAGTTCCCCATGATTTAGCACTGATTAACACAGTTTACAGACTCTTTTAGTCTTTAATATTTTATAATGGTGCTAAAATTCTTATCCATAATTTAAAAATTTAACAAGAATTTTTTTTTAAGACTACATCCCTGAGGCCCTCACAAAATATGACCTCTTTCCACAAGCAACTAATCCTTGTTGGATTTTTCTGCCTTACATACTGATTTCTGTGAAGGCGCCAGGTTGGTGCTGGTAGATCTTTTTTTGTCATGGGGTAATGATCCTTTCCAGCCATTTAGGAGTAAGAACAGTGGGAAAATAAATCAATGTTCCTGACCTTTCTCTCTCCCTATTTTTGGCACCAAAAGTTCTGCTCTAAATTGTCATTTTTCTACACATTGACAGAATCATCTTATTCCCCAGGTATTTCTCAGAGTTTCTGCATAATTTTCTCAGTGGCACCCCCAACCTTTTATCTCCAGTTATATTCCAATGGTTGGCTTGGAGGGAGTTAGTATCATATATTCATTACTCACCTCCTCTCATCTTCCTACCTTACATTCCACTGCTAAGGGTAATTTAGCTGAATTTTTATCATTTGCCAAAAGGGCTTTGTCGAAAGAAAATCCTTAAACATGTATTCTGTATACATGTTCACATATTTATCCATAATAAAATCAATAATAATAATACAAGTTGAGTATCCCTTATCTGGAAATCCAAAATCTGAAATTTTGGGAACATGGGTACAATGCTCAGAAGAAATGCTCATTGGGACATTTTGGATTTTCAGATTAAAGGTGCTGAATTGGCATAATACAAACAATTTATAACTAAGAAAATGCAAAATCCAGAACATAGTCCCTAGCATTTTGGATACAGGACGTTCAACCTGTAATAAAAGTCCTATTGGTAGTAGCTGATATTTGCTAAGTGGCTACTTTAAGTCTGGCTCATTTCTAAGCTCTTTACGATGTGTATTGACTCATTCGGCCCTTACAACCTCTTGAGGGAGTTTTATTTGCAATCTCTATTTTATAGATGAGGAAACTGACCATAAAGCGGCTATATCCTTGTAGGTCTATAACCCAAACTCTGGCATTGCAGATGAAGAGACTTTGTGCTTTAACTCCAACTCTCCACTGCTCCCAGATATGGGAGACCTGACCCGAAAGGCCTGCAGATTCTAAATTTTAGCAGTGGGATGTCGAAGTGCATTGGAATTAATGCTATATAAATTTAACTTTCAGCAAAAGTCTAAGAACAGTAGTACTTTCAGTCTTTTATTTTTCCCAATCTGATCAAGAAAAAAATATATCAAGTTTTAAAATTTGTATTCCTAGGGGCAAATCTTTAGTTATACAAATACATGTAATTCTTAAGTGCATTGGTCTAAATTGCTGACTGTTGGAGGTGAAAGATTGTAGAGATATACTGTAGCCTTTTATTTTATAATGAGAACCCTGAATCTCTGAGAGTTTATATGACTGCCATAAGTTTTTACACAGAGATATTTAATGAAGTTTGGGGACAGCTTAGATGCTCTTTCCCTCTCTCTCTTCTTCTAATCCTCAGTGTCTCCTATAAAACTGGAAATTTGACTCACTTACAGGATTTCATGTTGATGTTTAGATGCTGTGCCAACACACTGGACTCCCAGTGCTCATGCTAAAAGTCAAAGAAGACACTTACAAGGTAGGACTTGGGGTAACAGTACTGTTTTCCAACGTTGGTACCATGCTCAAGAAGAATCAAAAATACTAAGCAGGTGGAAAATTAAGGACAACCCTACATGTTGAATCAGCCTATGGGTTTCTGGCTACCCACTAAATGTATTTATTTTAGCGTTTGTTTTTGTTCTAGGCTCTGTGATCACAAAAGCAGTCATGGGCTATCGAAAGCATCAGTGAGAAATCTAATAGAATTATGGGATCAGAATGGGTCTCAGAGTTCACTCAGTTAAGGTCCATCCCTCCATAGGATGGACAAGCGATTGAGGTCTTGAGATGCTGAATAACTTGCCCGAAGTAACACTTCTAGTTAGTATTAAAACTTTTATTTGAATTCAAGTTTTCCAAACATATACATTGCCATAAAACTAAGAATGAACCTGTTTAGCTTATTCAACAAATGTCCATGGAGGGATTATTACTTGCCAAATAATTAAATATTTGATAGTAAGACAGATATCATTACTATTTCCAAAGAATTTACTATCTAGTGGTTTAGAGAATGTGGACAGTGACCTGCCCTTCAACCCCCTGCTCTTAGTATTTCCTTCCATGTTGTAGCAGCTGCATTGAGGAAAACTCCTGCCCTCCCTCTGCCCATTTATTAGGCAGGTGGAGGGAGATTTTCTTGTCTGATCAGTGGTGATGATGAAGAAATTGAGTGTGCCTTTCTCAGCACTGATGTCCTTCCTTCCTCACAGGTGGCTTCTGTTCTGTTCTGCTTCTTTCCTAAATGGGATTAGACCTTCCCAGTGGTATATAGCTATTGCTATATAGAGGCTTAATCTGTCTGCTACCGCAAAAAATATCATACATTGGGTGGGTTATGAACAACAGAGATTTATTTCTCACAGTTCTGGAATCCGAGAAGCCCAAGATCAAGGCACTGACAGCTCTGGTGTCTGGTGAGGACCTGCTTTTTTTTTTCTCTCTTAATAATTTTTTTTATTAAATCATAACTGTGTACATTAATTCATTTATGGGGTGTAATGGGCTGATTTTATATACAGTTTGGAATGACCCGCTTCTGGCTGACGACTGCCAACTTCTCTCAGTTATTTTGCTTACTTGAAAACATGAGGCTGCTCTCTGACTTTTTTATAATGGCACTAATCCCATTCATGAAGGTTCCTATCTCATGATCTAATCTTTTCCAAAAGACTCCCCTGTGCAATTGCAATACCATCAACTTGGGGATAGGATCTCACCATACAAATTTTGAGGAGGTAAAAATATCCAGGATATAGCAATGGATCAATAATTAATCCTGGAATTAATACCAAGAACATCTCTTATCTTTAAAGGGAAGCCCCCATCTTTGTGGGTTGGAATCTTAGTAGTAAAAGCAGCAGTCTATTTTTATTTGCCAACTCTTTTGTCTTGTTTCTAGATTGGTTCAGAAATTGCTGAGATTAAGGAATCTTAGATTTTGGACCATCACTGAACCCTAACGAATCCATTCAGATCAGTTGTTATGATAGCAAAAGTCTAAGGTCCTAGAGAAACACGCAAGAGTAGAAGATATGAAAGTTGGACTAGATATTCAATTTTAAGTCATATGATTCCTATTTGTTGCATGTATTTTATTTGTTATTTTCTTGTTTTTAATAATGAAATGGTATTGTTTTCAAAACAGACATCTTTTAAATTGAAATGTTTTAATGCGTTTGAGAGGGATTCCTTATAATGTGTGTCAATCCTCAAATTCACCCAAGAGTTTCTTTGCTGACATAGGTATAAGATTTAGAAACCCCCACCATGGGCCTTGGATTCATAATTATACCAAAGACCTGAAGTGTTTTCTTTTTAAAGAAAAAACAAAGTCTTCTGGCTAAATCTATGTTTACATGCAGTTAGGATTTTATAGATGTAGTCTAAAATGACAAATATGTAGCATAAACTCTTAGAGTTAGCTTCGAAGAGCAGAGTCTATCATGCTGGTTATGAAGCTATTACCTCTTAGTTTATGCCTCCCTCTGCTTTGAGATGCCCTGGCTGAGAATCTGAAAACCTCCTTTCTTCTCTGTCAGCAGTTCCTGTTAGGTTCTGTCTATAGGAGGTGCTAGAAATCAACTTGCAGGCAGGAGGGGAGAAGACCTGTTCCTTTCTTCTTTGGCTTCCTGTTCTTGGTAACATCAGCCTGGCAACAGCTGTTGGTTTGAAGAACTAGCCGCTTCGAGCCTCCCACCCTCATGCCCCATCAGAGCCCAGCACTCCTCCCGCCCCCAGCAGCACAGCGTCGCCTCTACCTGTGCGGGGCCTCCGGTGCCTCTCTTCAGAAGTCAGAGTCTCACTTACCCAGAGCTTACCAGGTTCTAGCAACCACGACTTCTTCATTTTGCCCCTGATTCTGGGAGGGAGGCTCCTTCCTGCAGTTACTCTTGCTGTCTTCTTTGCATTTGCAGACCCCTCATACTTGTTTAACCAATTCTCTCTATTAAATTGTCTTAGTTTCTGTTTTCCTTATGGGCTTTTTGTAGGTGCCAAATGCCAGGCGTATCATGTACACTCAGAAAAAGTAAACTCTCAAATTATCATTCTTCAAGTATTCTTGGTCCATAGCTGATAGATGGCAACTCATTTAATATTCAAGTCAGTTCTAGAACATGCCAGCATTACTGTATCGTCAAACCAGTGGTCATGTGAATAGACTGGTACTCAGGAGTACTTATGGAAGTCAAAGTTAAAAGGAAAGCAAACAAAGACTCTTACCAAGCATACTCATTGCACAATATCTGTGTCTGAAATTAGGGCAAGAGTCAGAAAACAAGCACGTTGGCAATATGAACTGGTTTTGAGAAATTAGTTTAAAGCATTCATGCACTATTTAAGTTTGTTTCACAGATGCATTATTGTATAATTAGTGCCACTTCCTGGCAAGAATAATGAGAAAGAAAGACGGAGAGGGGCTGGAGAAGGGGGAGAACTACTTGTTTTTGTCTTTTGTTGAAATACCATTCTTGAGTGATTTAGCAACTGAAACTCATGCCCCAGTTTGGGAAATCAAGTAGAAATTCTCCACATCGCTTTTTCTCCTGTAAAAGATTGCATTGTTTAAAGATAATCTATTCATGAAATCTTCCTCTGTTACCCCATCTTTCTTTGCGATCAGGTTATATTCTCATGCGTGGCTACAATAAACTAGAGCTTCAGCATTCCTAGAGTGTCTAAGTATGATGATTGCATCCTTTAGAAGCCTTCTTTCTTTCTGCCTTTTCCTTTTATTTTATGTCCTCAAAAATAAACCCATGATGTCTCTGGACCTTCACATCACGAAGAGATATGTACACTGGTAAACCTTTTTACCCACTGCTGGGTAGTCCAGATACAAGCCCAACCAAGTTAATATGTTGCTGGGAAATATATGTCAGACTTTTTATTATTTTACTCTTTTACAAAGTTAATAATTGTAGAGATTAAATGGTCAATGTTAGGGCGTACCTCGTTATTACCTTCTTACGACATTTAGTATTTTCAGTTATGAAATCAGATCCGTCAGACATAGAGGCTGGTGTCTAGTGAAAAGTTTTAATGATCTGGCCCGGGGCCCAGGCAGGTTTTACTACAGTACTAAGCACACATGTTTTACAGGAGAGGTGGAATTGCTGAGTTAAAATGACTGGAGTTCACAGCTTCTCAGAAAGTTGGCTCACGGAGAAAATTCCAATTTCCTATGGCATTTCCTTTGTTTTTCTTCCCTAGAAACAAATAAACGTTAGCCCAAAGGCAGTGTCTTAAGGAAATATGTACCCTGGATATAAAGTGTCCATGGGTAACTCTTGACCATTCCATAATTAAGGTAGGACAGAACTAAATGTGCCTTGTACCTTTCATGATTTAATAGTTTATTTTCAACCTGTAATTAAAATACCCCTATGTCATTAAAAGACATTACCTAGGCTTTGGTAGAGTCTGATAAGTACTTTGGTTTGTGAACATACAGAAGGAAGGCATAGCCAAACACCGTAAAGATTTTAACACAGCTTGTATCTGGAGGGACAGAGTCACTGTATTTGAGAGGTCTACATGTTCATTAACGTTAGCTTCCTTCCTGATGGCAGAGAAACTGAGGCTCAGAGAGAAATGTGCTATCTTGATCACACAACCATTTAGTGGTGAAATCAGAACTAGAGCCACTAAGCCCCTACGCCGGGTCCCCTGGCATAACCATGGTCTATGTCTCTTGTCCCCAGCTATGTGTCTGGTGGTGACTGGTCTACTCACCCTCCTCTTCTCACAAACATGCCTGTGGTCCCACAGCCCACCATGCAACCATTCAAATGGCCTTCAGATTTTATACAGAAAAGTTAAAGTCGTATTCAATGAAAAAATTCATTGTTTTGGATTCTAAAGTCATAGACCTAACTGGCTTCACTGAAATTGCCTTTTGGTTCCACATTGTTCCTCAGAATGCGTAAGGGCCATCGCAAGGGGCCAGACACGACTGTTAAGATCAACCCACTGTTTCAAACAGCCTTATTCCTGGACACTATCAACCCTACTTGGTGGTTGTCCTGAAAATCCTCTGCCTTTAATAGTTAATTCTAGAACATGTTGCATGGATATTTCTAAAGTTATTTACATGGAGATAGTGGGACATATGCACACAGTTTCATATACAGAATAAATAATGTGACTTGGTAAACAAATACTGGTTGTATGGACTGTTGTTTTACAATCACTGAAAATAGCAGAGCTTCCAGGTTTTGGATTCTGGAGTTGACAGTTGAGGTTACAAAGTTATTCTTGATTGGCACAAAGCACAGACATAGATGGACTCAAAAGAATGAAATTGGGAGGTGGTATCTTCAGTTATGAAATCAGATCTGTCAGACATAGGGGTGGTGCCTAGTGAATACCACTTTGGGAGGCTGAGGTAGTAGTATTACTTGAGACCAGGTGCTCAAAAACAGCCTGAGAAAAAGATTCCACCTCTATAAAAAAACTAAAAGAAAATGTATTACACACCTATAGTCCCAGGTAATCAGGAGACTGAGGCAGGAGGATCACTTGAACATGACAGTTTGAGGTTGCAGACAACAATGATAAGGCCACTTTGGTCTAACCCAGGTGTCAAACTGAGACACTATTCAGAAAAAAAAAAAAAAAGAACAAAATTGGGTTCTATAATTAGATTGGAAAAGAAGGACTTTGCAGGTCTTGTGCCTGGTTTGACCATCATCACCTAAAATCCTTGTTTCACTGAGAGACTGCTAGAAGTGTTTCTTCCAGAAATTTGACCCTGAGTTTCTCCTCCCTGGGGATGGGCCTCCTTCGCTGTGGATGAGGCCACCTTCACTGTACCTTCCCCTTTGAGTTGCTTAAGAGTTTTTTAGACTAATGAGTTCATGCTTCCTCTGAATGAGCAGAAAAACTTTCCTTGAAAATCACTACTACTATTTTAGTCAACTAGAGCATTCATACTAGTTCACTGCAATCCTTGTGCTTTTATAATATGATACTATTAATATATCACAGCAATGCTATGCTTTTTGCTGAAAGCAATTAGTAATGTAGATGGTCTATGCCTCAGGCTGAATAGCATTGTTATGCTTAAAATCTCCAAAGGTCTATCTCTCAAGAGAGACAAGTAAGAAATTAGCTCTCTCTTCTTTATCAACAGTTTCCTAAGCTATGAAGATGACATACTTATTGTGATTATTATACTCAAGTATTAGATGACTAAAACAGAAGCAAATGTGTTATTTCAGCAACAGTAAGACTATGACATCCAGATACATACACTACAGTTTAATAACCTTGGTGAAAAGGAACATATGTGTATGTACACAAATATATCTATAAGCTTGAATGTCTATTCACAATTATTTATAAAGTTAGTACAGTTATTGTCTCTACCTGGTTCCAAGATAATCTTCAAAGAAGCTGTTAGCTTTAGTAGGAAATCAAATCGTGATCTTCCTTAAAAAGTTGGTAGTGTTAGGGACAGATTGCAGGTGCAGCCTGACAGCCTGGGTACAAGCTGAACACATTAACATCTTTATCATAGAAACTGGGTTCTAAATTTAGATTAGGAAAGAAGGATTTTGACAGGTTTTTGTGATGAAGGTTTGACCCTCATTATCTAAAGTCATTGTTTCAGTGGGTGCTTCCTACAAGGAGCAAACTTGGGGAGACAATAAACATCTATGAACAGTTAGCACTAAACCTACAACAGCAGGAAACTTCAGATCAGGAGCTTTCTCAGGTTTGGACATGTACAGAACTGGGAGCTCACAACTGAGGGTGACCTTTTGTCCCACCTAGCCTCATTAGCATGGTAAAAGTCACCACCACCAGTGCCATGACAGTCCACGATTGCCATGGTGACCCGTGGAAGTGACCGTGTAAGGCTAGAAATGGTGAGGGCCCTAAGTCCTAAGAACTTTTCACTTCTTTCTAAGAAAAATGAAGAATATTCCTGCTATTTCCTGGCATAGTCATTAGCCACAGGCATAAGAATGGAGAAGAGTTAAGACCCCATGGCCTTTTCTACACATGGAGATAGACCCAACTCTCTTTGGGGATGGACTTTTCCTTTGTTTTCCTGCTTATGCAATAAAGACTCTGTGTGTGAACTGTCTGAGGGCATCTGTGCTGATCCATCACGAACTTGGTACCAGACTCTGTTCCTTGGTTCTGAAAACCAATAAGCAGGGAATTCCAAGCCATTTGACAAGAGGAGGTGAAATTCAGGGTCAGATGTGACCCATCATGGTGAAGAGACCCAAGGCAGGATGAGGTATATTAGTTTCCAGTGTAAGGGCTTCTCTAGCTTACCAGGGTGCTCAGGTTGTGAGTTTTAAAGTTTATGATTCTTATGTGGGGACAGGAAAGGATGTTTTTAGAAAAGGTGTGAGCAATTGCCTGCCTTCTTGCCCTTTCCTCCTTTCCTGTCTTTCTGTTCTCCTCCCCCTCCTCCCTCTCTCTCCCTCTCTCTTCCTCTCTGTCTCTCTCTCTCTCCCTTTCATTGTATTTTTTTTTTAGCTTTATAATAGGGTACACATGATTAGGCTACATTGTTTACAATTGTTAAAATAGAGTCCAAGTTGTAGTTGGGACTGTCACTCAGGAGGTGTGCCATTACATTGTGCCTACTAGTTGAGAGCACACCAATCGCCCTCCCTCCTCCCTTCTTTCCCCTCTTCCCCTTCATGCCTCCCCCTTCCTGCACTTGACTTTAATTGTGTTTTTCTCTTATGTGGGCATGTATTTGTTCATCTACTGGTTTCATATTAGAATTAAGTACACTGAATACTTGGTTTTCCATTCTTGTGATACTTTACTAGGTAGAATGTTCTTCAACTCCATCCTGGTTAATACAAAAGATACAATCTTCACCTTTTTATGGTTGAATAGTGTTCCATGGTATACATATACCATAGTGGATTAATTCATTCATGTGTTGATGGGCACTTGATTGATTCCATATCTTGGCAAACTCTTCCCCCTCCCCCTCCTTCTCCCAGACTTTCACCCGCTCTCTCTCTCTCTCTCTCTGTCTCTCTTTCTCCTTCTGCATCTCCCCTGAGAAAAGATGCAGACTGCAAAGAAAGAACAGATTTCAGAAGAATAATTTTTCATTTCTTATTCTTAGTAGGTGAGAAATGGTTCACAGTAAAAAATCACTATCATGATGATAATTTTTTTTAATCATAATTGTTTCCTGAACAAAAAAGTTCTGGACTTAGAATATTTATTCTCTTTTTATAGAAATAATCTTAAATTTAGATAAAGAAGCTTCAGCATAATTTTTAATGTTCAAATAGAATCTAAAGGTAAATTTGGAGATCATATGTTTTTGATTAAAAAATAAGATGCTTCCATAGGCTGAGAACAGTGGCTCACACCTGTAATCCTAGCACTTGGGAGGCCGATGTGGGTGAATTGCCTGAGCTCACAGGTTCAAGACCAGCCTGAGCCAGAGTGAGACCTTGTCTCTTAAAAATAGCTGGGCACTGTGGCAGGTGCCTATACTTTCAGCTACTTGGGAAGCTGTGGCAAGAGAATCATTGGAGCCCAAGAGTTTGAGGTTGCTATGAGCTATGTAGCCACAAAACTCTACCAAGGATGACAAAGTGAAACTCTCTCTCAAAAAACAACAAAACAATCCCCTCAAAAACTAGATAATTACTTCCTACTTTTGAATAGTTTTTTAAATTGAAATACACGAGATCTTGGAATGAGAGCAGTCAAAAATTGAGCAGGGGTGTCCACCTTTTTTTTTCTGCTGCCCATTGCCTTGGGCCACACATTAGAATACACAAACACTAACTAAAGATGATGAGGAAAAGAAAAGCTTCCTACATAACTTTAGGTGTTATCTGATATGTAGATAAGCAAAACAGTCCTCAAAGAATCTGCATGTGGCCCACTAGCTGCATGTTGGATATCCCTGATAGAGTAATCTGGACTCCAGATTATAAGACACAGAAATCAAAGGTGAAATCAGACCATCTATGCTCTTCTGATTTGTTAGTGATCTGACTGTAGATATCCAATCTGGTGATTTACTGAGTCTCAATTGTCAATGGGTTTAAACTCACAGATCAAAAGATCAAGTGCTATGGGCACAGTAAATAACTTTATCCAATTCGTCCTGAGATAATAGATATGGCGTCTGATCAAGGATTTATTTTGTTTCTAAAATAATATAGAAACCATGATTTTCAGCTGGCCAGTTTAGCCTGGACAGTGTGAAGTTGGATTACTTAGTCATAAAGTGTGTGCGTTTTAAATATTCACATAGACAGTGGCTCTGTTAAATTAGACTTGCTTCTGTAGTGTTTGGGAATATATTGCTTAAGTTGGCAGGTAACTAACTTAAAAATATTTGCCCAATGGATAGTAAAAATAATAATATCTTGTGTCTCTAATTACTAATCATGTTGATCAAATCTCAATATTTTTATT
>CAUYQV010017906.1:0-56592 GCA_963574575.1 Galagoides demidoff
ATATTCTTCTTAGCAAAGTATCTCAAGAATGGAAGAAAAAGTATCCAATGTACTCAGCCCTAAAATGAAACCAATTTTTAGCTTTCTTATGAAAGCTATAACCCAACCATAGCCCAAGAAGTAGGAGAAAGGGGAGAAGGACGAGAGGGGCGGGGGGAATGGGTGGAGGGAGGGTAACTGGTGGGCCTACACCTATAATGCACCTTACAATGGTATATGTGAAATTTACTAGGTGTAGAATATAAATGTCTTTTTTTTTTAAAGTTTTTTTTATTAAATCATAGCTGTGTACATTAATACAATCACAGGGTACAGTGTGGTGTTTTCATATACATTTTGAAATACTCTCATCAAACTGGTTAACATAACCTTCATGTCATTTTCTTAGTTATTGAGTTAAGACATTCATATTCTGCTTTTAGAAAGATTCACTTGTATCCTTGTAGGATAAACCATAGAGGTGACCCCACCAATCACTCTCCCTCCCCCCATCCACCCCTTTCACCTCCCCTCCCCCTCCCCCCTCCATATTCTAAGGCTATAATTAGGTTATAACATTCCTATGAAAGCTATAAATTAGTTTCAAAATGGGGCTGTGTACACTGGATAATTTTTCTTCCATTCTGAGATACTTTGCTAAGAAGAACATTTTCCAGTTCCATCCATGTAAACATGGAGGAGGTAAAGTCTCAATCTTTCTTTAGGGCTGCATAATATTCCATGGTGTACACGTACCACAACTTATTAATCCATTCGTCAGTTGATGGGCACTTGGGCTTCTTCCATGACCTAGCAATTATGAATTGAGCTGCAATAAACATTCTGATACAAATACCTTTGTTGTAATGTGATTTTGGGTCTTCTGGATATATACCTAATAAAGGAATTGCAGGATCAAATGGCAGGTCTATTTTTAGTTCTCTAAGTGTTCTCCAGATGTCTTTCCAAAAGAATATAAATGTCTTAACACAATAACTAAGAAAATGCCATGAAAGCTATGTTAACCAGTTTGATCAAAGTATTTCAAACTGTATATAAAACCAGCACATTGTACCCCATGATTGTATTCATTGCACAGCTATGATTTAAAAAAAAAAAGGAAAAAATAAATAAATAAAATAATTTTAATATTCTTGATCATCAATGAAATTAGATAATGTCAGTTCATACTGGTATCATGCTAGGAGACTTAGTACACATTTGCCTGAAAACATGGTTAAGGTAGTTCTCCATCTTATGCTCTGCAGCATAAGATAACAGACATTATATCTATCACTTAAATGTTTAAAACATCTTATCTGCAAATGTATAGAAGTATTTAAGGTATAAAGTATAAATTTTTTAAGGTATAAAGTATAAATTTAAGGTATAAAGTATAAAATTTTTAAAATACTGGTTTCAATAACTACTCAGTTTTCAAAATAACATCTAGAAGAACAGCAGAATGCATTCATTTGCATTGTTTTATCACCAAATAGGTCCATGCAATTTTTATATATCTACTATTTCCTAAAGGAAATCAATTTAAGTTGAAGTTTATTTAAAATTAATAAGAATAATAATGGCAATATTAAGAATAATAATGGCAATATAATGAAGTACTGCAATGTACTGAAACACAACTATGAGTTAACAATGACTCTGAATAGGATACTAGGACATCAATTCATTATTTTGAAAAATACAAAAAACCTAATAAACAAGGGGGAAAAAATAAGCATTTATCCTGCCTTTACAACGTAACTGACATGAGTGGGTAACCAAACAAGAGATGAGGGTCAGTTTCTATTTAGATCTGATTTCCAACGGCTGCTAAAATCAAAAAAAGGCAACCAGATCTTGGGTGTCTGTTAGTAGAAAAGCACAGCACCAACAGTTAAAAAACTGTTTTGTTTTGTTTTTTAAAGAAGGAAAGATATAGTAAAAATCCAGCCTGAATTTGATTGAGTCTCTTTACCTAACTCCCAGATTTACAAGACATATTGAGACAAAGACAAATACTAAACTACACCATAAGAATCCAATAAGCAAAATACAGACTCTAAGAAACTCAGCCTAGCTTGTTTAATAAATAAAGTGTGAAAATGAAAAAAAGAGAAGAGAACTTTACAGATTAAAAAATATGAAACACTTTCCAAACAATCACAATATATCTTGAACACCCAGGTTGGGGCACCAACTTCCGTATGGTTGAAAATTGGGAGTGTAACTTTTGACTCCCCCAAAAGTCAACTGCTAATAGCCTACTGTTAACTGGAAGCCTTACCAATAATAAAAAGTCAATTAACAAATATTTTCAGTATTGTATAATGTATTCTTATAAGCTAAAGAAAACATTATTAAGAAAAATGCATATATAAAACTAAGCTATCTTTACTGGTGCTGTAAAGTTATGTCATGTATTTATAAGATGAATGTCTGTCTGAGAGAGCAAGCAACTGCAGGCTGCGGACCTCAATCTACAGTATGCAACAAGCAATTCAACTTTTTCTTATAATGTCATGACTTTTCTATGCTTCTTGGGAGCAATTCCAGCATCACTAGTGGCACTCTGTATGGGTCCCTTGGTGTTATTTAAGGTTTACAGTATTGCACTAAACACAATGAAAAATACTCAAGAAAATTACTTTTTGTCACAATACAAAATGTACTGGAGAGATAAACTGCTCACACAGAGATGATTAGAGTCACACATGTTTTAGGTAGGTACTCCCAGCACTTAAGCTCACCACAACAGCAACAGAAGGGAGGCATGAAATTACTACATTATAGTATGCCCTATGGTTAATTTTATACAGTTTTGATTTAATACTGAATCTGTTTATATTTCTCTGCACCGCAAATGGTGCCATAAAAAGACTGTAAAGGTGCATAAATTTTGATAAATTTTAACTTTTTATAATAGATTTGTATGTTATGGTAGTAAGTTATAGACTAGTTATCTATACAAATTGATGCATTCATGAAATATTTAACTTTTTCCTAATTTTTTCAATATTTCTAGGTCATATGGTTCACCTGCAAGTTTTTTGAAATTTTTAAAAATCTCCAAAAATGTTTCCAACATACTTGTTTAAAAAAAATCCACGTGTAGGGGCAGCACCTGTGGCTCAAAAGGGTAGGGCGCTGGCCCCTATGCGGGAGGTGGCAGGTTCAAACACAGCCCCGGCCAAAAAAACAAAAAAAAAATTCACGTGTAGGGCGGAGCCTGTAGCTCAGCTGGCAGAGAGCAGGCCACATACACTGAGAGTGGCAGGTTCGAATCCGGCCCAGGCCAGCTAAACAACTACAACCAAAAAATAGCCAGGTGTTGTGCCTGGCACCTGTAGTCCCAGCTAATTGGGAGGCAAAGGCAAGAGAATCACTTAAGTCCAAGAGTTTGAGGTTGCTGTGAGCTGTGATGCGACAGCGCTCTACTGAGGGCAATTCTGTCTAAAAAAAAAATTAATGTGTAAGTGGACCCATGCAGGTCAAACTCTCATTGTGTGAAAATTTGGGTCAACAACACTTTATTTAGATTTTCATTCAAATAAGTTTGGAGACAGGGAAACTACCATCTAAGAGACAACTGTAAATTTGAACAATTTTGGGTGTATTAATGACATTGTGGGCAAGTTTTAATTTTAAAAAAATCTTTGTCTTCTGAAAATGCATACTGAAATATCTGCATTTTTAGAAATATAGATTAAGATGTCTCATATGATATTATGTTTTAATGTAACATGGGAGAGTAAAAAGGACTGCACTAGGGTATGAGAAGATCTTCCATGAACTGGTAACTACTGAAATAGGATGAAAGCTACATGGATGTTTGTCATACCAGTTTGTTTATTTCCATACATGTTTCAAGTTCTCCACAATAAAAAGTTAATGGAAAAAAATGAAGAAACCTTAGTAGAATGGAAAAGTGATCACTTTCAATATGCTTATTTCAGGGCTCTAAAAAGAACAAAATAAATATCTGGAAAAACCCTCTAATGAAAATGGAGAAATTAAGCATTTGGAATGATAAAACAAAAATGGCTCTTAAAATTTTAAAAAAGCACTGGTATAAATGCAAAATAAAAAACATTAAAGGTACACTAGTTAAAAGTGCCACTAAATTCCATACAGACCTCTTAAGCTGTATTCAAAGCCTTCAAATGTCATGTTTTTCCTCATTGTGATACCAGGTGAATTTAGTTACAAGCATCTATATCACAAATCCAACAAATAACACCACCACCCTTAGAAACAAGTGTAAAGCAAGAATAAACCATAACGCTGGTGCCTTATGGTACCCTATTTTGTTGTTGTTACTCTTTAAATTGAGAAGACTACAGAAAGCAACAGGAAGCCATAAAAATATGTAGCGACAATCTTCTGAGATCGATTCTCCAAGGGATCTCGAATAAAGGGTTCTTGACCTACTAAAATTTAATGTGAAAAAATGATCCATTTGTAAAGGACCTGTAAGACTGTAAATGGTAAAACTAACTACAACTAACCATTCTCAGAAAGGGAACGAACAGTGTTTATAAAAAGTGAGATGCATGGAAGTAAAGGGAACATCATCATGATTTATAAGGAAAATAAAATAAAAAGGTAACGAAATTCATGTTTCCCTAGGCCTTTCGTTCAGACCAAAGAATGTGGAGCTATACTCCCCAAAGCAGTTTCAGACTAGAGATCTTTATTTCTCCCCAGACAAGTTGGAAGTTAAACACAGTATATTTGCCCTGGGACACTGAAGCAGCAAAGAAATTTTGTAATGGCATGACTGGTCCAAATTTCTCCAAAAGGAGCACACTAAACCTTGGACAATGAACGAACACTGCAATATTACAATTCTTTTCAAAGTTTTCCTTGTTGCAAATAACCATAAAATTAAAATTATTACGTACACCAAGGACCAATAAGAAGATACTGAGATTTTTAAAAATTTAATAACCCATGGGTGGTGCCTGTGGCTCAGTGGGTAGGACGCCTGCCCCATATACTGAGGGTGGCGGGTTTGAACCTGGCCCTGGCCAAACTGCAACAAAAAATTGCAAGGCTTTGGGGCAGGTGCCTGTAGTCCCAAGTACTGGGGAGACTAAGCAAGAGAATCACCTAAGCCCAAGAGCTGGAGGTTGCTGTGAGCTGTAATGCCACAGCACTCTACCAAGGACAACAAAGTAAGACTCTGTCTCTAAAAAAAAAAATGTAATAACCCTAGAAATCTGACCCTCACAATCAATGTAACTCTATCACTGCCTACTGACCATCATATCCAAATTAGATGTGACAAACAATTTATACTATTTACCTATAAACCCTTATAAAACCAATAAATGTCAACAAATCTTTAGAATTTAATATTAATACTACATTTAGACAAGGCACTGATTTGATTCATAAAACTTGTTTTATTGAAACTATATAAACATGGCAAGTCACCCTGAGAACATAGGAGACTTAGTAGAAAAAAGCAAATTCCCATACTAATACTGGGAATAATATTTGTATAAATTCACAAGGTTAGGAAAAACATTTAAATAAACTATGAAAGTACAAAATTACTAATTTGACCCAATATAAAGTCAGATTTCTTCAAAAAGTCAGATCCAGTACTAGTACTAAAAGATATGACATGCACAAGTTCCGAGTATCAGCTTTTTACAATCCCTTAAGCCCTGTACGATTGGAGCTTTTCCCCATAAAGCACAAACTCTTACGTGCAGAGGGATTTTTTTCCCCAACTTCAAGGTAATTCATGAACATGACTACTTCACAATAGTCCAAAGAAAAAAGTAGATTTAAAAATTACTCCTTTGCCCACAAAACAGCCATATGTAAAGAACTACAGAAAAGCAAAGATTTACCTTTTCTATTATGATTACATTCAATCCCTGACCTTAGAAGGAAAGAGTAAGACAAGAGAATGCTCCTGACCACACAGAGAATGCCTCCTGAAAAGAAAATTCTGAATAATTTAAAAAAGAAAATGTAAGAAGGGCTTGACACCCTGAAGACAAAGAAGGAAACTCTTCTTTGCCCAATTTAAATCATTCGGACTCACTTGCTCACAAAACAGTTTTGGATCTTCTTAGCGATAACCAAACAAATGGGATACACTAACACAAAGCATGCAATTATCAACTCTGACTGCTTTTACCAGATTTTTCAAACAGCACTGTACAAAAAATACTTTTATGTTAAAAGTATCTAGATTTTTGCCCTAGATCTGTTATATATGCACACTATATATAAAACACTTGAAAAGTTTCTCAACAACTCTCATCCTCAGTTTTGAAATCTAAATAAGAACACTGATATTTACCTCATAGAGCTGTTTTGGGAATTAAACAAAACACTGTATTAACAGGATACTGTACAGTTAAACCTAGTACAGCACCAGGTTGGTATTTATTTCCTTTTTATTCTACTGACATGAGAGTGAAAGTCACCTATTTTGTGGAAGACAGTGAGTATTTGAGTATCTATCTGTATCAGTGGTTCCCAACCTGTGGGTCGCAACCCCTTGGGGGTCTCCTGCATATCAGATATTTACGTTACAACTCATAACAGCAGCAAAATTACAGTTATGAAATAGCAATGAAAATAATTTTATAGTCAGGGGTCACTACAACATGAGGAACTGTATTAAAGGATTAGGAAGGTTGAGAATCACTGATCTGTATCTTTCCTTTGGGGCTGTTAAATATCTCATTGCATAACCATACACTGCCCATATTATTTAGCCACCCTGCAGTTAGTGGAGACCCTGTGACTAATTCAGGTCTTATTTCCAGGCCAAAGCACTTAAAAGTTGCCACATGACCCTCCATGCTTCTTGCCTGGACACATGTTCCAAAAGGCAGAACTCTAAGATACAAACGGCACAGATTCAATTCAACACTCCAGAGAGCAACCCAGGAGAGTCCCTGGACTCTCGGAGGATTTCCTATGAATGAGAAATAAACCTTAATTTGTTAAGCCACTAACACTTCTAAGGTCTGTTTTAATCACAACACAGCTAGAAAAATTTAATGTCTCCTTTTATAGCCTAATTGCACTTAAATGCTGCAAGACAAAATACATACATAAAAATGGCAAGTTTTCTGCTTAAATATTAAAGAGTATCTGCCTTCCTGTGTAACTGAGTATATCTAGAATGAATAGAATGATTAAAAGACAATATTGTAAACCAGAAAAAAACCCTGATATTTTATAGTTTCATCTTAAAAGGAGAGAACTCTAAAATCAAGTGTCTAAATTTTTACTCTATTTAAGCATACAAGTTATATAAAACAAAAAAAAAGCAATTATCCAAAAATAACAACTGAGAAACCAAAATTAGCTAATAGGAAACAGGGAAAAAGGAAAGCAAAGCGATACTATCAGCACACCCTTTCACCATGAGTAGCAGCTGCAGTCACTGACACGTAACAGAAGTAGTACAGTAGAGGCTGTTACCCATAGTTCCTCTGTCTGTGGTTTTATTAAAATTTCAGAAGTTAACAATTCAAAATTTTAAATTATACCCTTCTCTGAAGAGAAGACAATGCTGAAACCTCACACTGCCCTGTTCCACCTGCCCAGGACGTGAATCATCTCTTCATCCAGCTTAACGAAGCTGCGTGTGCTACCTGCCCTAAGTCACTTAGTCTTGGCCACCAGACTTACTATCAAGGATTACAGTGGTTACTTGTGTTCAAGTAACCCTTATTGTACCTACCAATGGCTCCAAAGCCCAAGAACAGTGATGCTGGCAATTTGGGTATACCAAAGAGAAACTGGGGAGGGGGGGTGTGTCTTGAGAAACATTTCCTCCACAGATAAGACAACTGTTGGATACGGCCATAATTGTTTATCCACAATTCTGGGATCCCCAAAATGCTAAAAATCAAAGATTTTTTAATAAAGTTGATGCAAAATAATTTGGTAGCAATACCAAATTTGAACTGACCTGAACATACCTGTAATTTCTACTTATCCCACTTAGTATGAATATTCATACATTTCTGATGTAGAACCAGTAATGTGTTTGATTGTGGAGTGCTGCAGGGGTACTTCATCAACACAGCAAACACATCACATTACTTCTTTAAAATCTAAACATTTCAGCATTCTGAAACACATCACTTAAAATAAAGCACTGTGGACTTCTGACAATAGAATAGAAGCAACTTCTGTATTATCTTAATGATGAAAACAAAACTCAAATGAAGAGCATGGCTTTCCAACCTGTATGTAATTCAATCAATGTAAAACTGAATTTTGATGATTCTCCAATGGTATTTCTCAGTGATGTTACTTCAGTATTTCTATTACATAATAGATACAACCAGCCTAAAGCTACATCATACAGAGGTATAATTAACTGGTAGAAGACCGAAAAGAAATAAAAACACTGCTGTAAGCATTTCTGGCCTCAAAAGACCATAATTTAGCAGGTACTCTTTCCTTAGTTTCACATTAAAAAATAACTTACACATAAGTAGGATAAGTAGGACAATGTAAGATATATATAAACTATGCCATGGAAACAACAGAAGGTGGGGACACCAGCTCTGAGGAAGCTTCAGGTAAATGTAATAAGAGGCATCACTAGTAAGACAGGAAAAAAACATCCAAAGCAACCTATCTGAAAAGTCAAGAGGCAAACTATAGGAACAAATTATCTGTAGCAGGGTTTCTGAACCTCATCACTACTAGCATTTTGGTCCAGATAATTTTTATTATTGGGGGCTGTCCTACTGCACAGTACTTAGTAGCATCCCTGACTTCTACCTGCTATTTCTACCTGCCCCTTTCTCCCCCAGTTGTGGAGACATTTTTACTCTAATCGATGAGGGGGTAAAAACTGCCCCAGTTGAGAACTAATGACTCAAAGGCAAAAGAAAGATTAAAAGCTTAAGGATGTTTCAACTTCTAGATTCTAGTAAAATGTCCAAATATACTTACCTGTCAAAAGCAGGAGAGGAAGAAAAAAATCACTTGCTATTTCTCTAGATCAACAAGTGGTTTAATACATGTTTTTATCTTTTATTTGTAGGGAAGAAGAGAATGAAAGATCAAATTCTCCTTTCTCAATCTGAAAGTCCTTGCACTCTAAACAAGACCTTTTTTTTTCTTGTGAATTAATACTATCCACCTTTCGTTACAGTAACTTATTCAAGGATGGAATAAAGTACCAATTAGTTACCTAAATAAAGGAACACAATTTGCAGCATGTAGCTGCAAAGTAAACACATAACTTTCTCAGAACCATGGTTTTTACTCTTCTAACTGCCTTCTAATTATATTATCTGCATTGAACTTAACAGAACCCTAATAAAAATGTGTCCTTTTTATGGGAAGGAAGAATTTTGTTTTCAATCATTTCTTTGAAAAATACTTTTAGTCACAAGACAATACTGAGTCCTGCTGCTGCACTGGCATATACAGACAAAATTAGGTTTACTATGATTATCGATTTCCTTTTATAAGCAAGAAAGAATGGCTACTAAATAATCTTTGAATAGTCATATAAAATACCACAATTATGAAAAAGAATAAAGAACATATAGGATATTTAATAAATTTTCTCTCATTCAAAGTTATTCTTTTGCTTGGAATTTCTATATTAATTTGAGAGGCTTCAACTTAATTTATTTATTTTTTGGAGACAGAGTCTCACTCTGTAGCCCTGGGTAGAGTGCTGTGGCATCATGGTTCACAGCAACCTCAAACTCTTCGGTTCAAGCAATCCTCTTTCCTTTTTAGTACAATGAGGTCTGGCACACAAGAGCTTGAGCAATCTACCCACCTTGGCCTCTCAGGATACTAGAATTATAGGCCTGAGCCACCACGCCTGGCTTTATTTATTATTTTAAAAGACCTTCATATGCAAAGCATCATGTGAAACAAGAGACACCAAAATGTGTAAGACAAGTCTCCTGGCCAGTCACTCTGGGAGGCCAGGTGGATTGCCTGAGCTCACAGGTTTGAGACCAGCCTGAGCAAGAGGGAGACCTCATCTCTAAAAAGAAATAGCCAGGCGTTGTGGGAGGCACCTGTAGTCCCAGCTCAGGAGGCTGAGACAAGAGAATTGCTTGAGCCCAAGAATTTGAGGTTGCTGTGAGCTATGACATCACAGCACTCCACCACCGATGACAAAGTGAGACTCTGTTTCAAAGAAAAAAAAAAAAAAAGACAACTCTCCCTTTAAGAAATATTAACTCTCAAAAGAAGACAAGCAAGTAAATAATTGCAATACAGCATTAACAAAGTACTGCACTACAGCTGTGTTGACACAACTACTGGCTTATTGAAAAATAAAACATCAATTCATTTTGGTAATAAATCATTTAAAATTATCAGTAGTGCCCAAGTCCCCCAAAAATCCTCACGATTTTTGAGGTCTCTGCTGATTGCCAAAATTAAATTTACCAATAATAATACTACTAATAAAAACTATCCACCTACAGATGATCACAGTACAAAGGGATGGAAAATACCTAGTTCTGTATTTTACCTATAAATTCAGCTTTCAATTAAGATTTAATTTTTACAGGGAGGCGCCTGTGGCTCAGTGAGTAGGGCGCCGGCCCCATATACTGAGGGTGGTGGGTTCAAACCTGGCCCCAGCCAAACTGCAACAAAAAATTAGCCGGGCATTGTGGAGGGCACCTGTGGTCCCAGCTACCTAGGAGGCTAAAGCAAGAGAATCACCTAAACCCCAAAACTGGTGGTTGCTGTGAGCTGTGACAGCACAGCACTCTACCAAGGGTGACAAAGTAAAAAAAAAAGATTTAATTTTTACAAAAAAGGGTTCTAGGATTTTTTTTAAGAGTTGAAAATGAAAGGACTCCTAAGACTTTTTTTTTATATTACAGGGTACCTTCATGTACACACACTAATACAAGTGAAATTAAAAAATTTAATGTATCAGTAAAAAGCAATCTATCTATCTATATGGAAGGATTTAAAATCAAGTATTATATGAGCAGTCCACAAAGCTATGTAGATATGTTATTCCATCATTACGTACTTTCATACACCAAGTAGAAAAAGCTATCAATATCACTTATTAGATCACAAACAAGAAAGAAATACTGTTTGGGTAACTAGTAAATTGTATTAATCCAGAATCTGAATTTTACAAATACTGATACAATCCCATTCTCAACTACAAATTCTTATAATAGGATATGTAAAGGGGGGAAATATAACCATCACTCTTATCTAACAATTGTTTATTATACTTTATTGAATTAACTATTAACTGACTTTATGCCTATTCCTTTAAAAGGGATACAGTATTTATTCATCTATACCCAATGTTTTTAAGCTACTTTTTTTTTACTCAAGTTCCAAACGACTGCTTTTACTAACACTAAAACTTTTGACATGTATTCAGTAATTAGGTGGTGAACTGATTAAACTGAAATTATGTCCCTAGTAAAGATTATTTCCCTCTTGCCCTCTCTCCACTTCCCCCACTCCTCTACCCCCAACCATGTACTAGATCAATAGTCCTAACATCAGAATTGAGTACATTGGATTCTTGCTTCTCCATTCTTGTGATGCTTTACTAAGAAGAATGTGTTCCACTTCCATCCAGTTTAATACGAAAGATGTAAAATCTCCATCTTTTTTTAGTGGATGAATAGTATTCCATGATATACACAAACCACAGCTTGTTAATCCGTTCCTGGATTGGTGGGCATTTAAGGTTGTTTTCAGAGTCTGGTGATTGTAAAATGAGCTGAAATTAACAGTCTAGTGCAAATGTCCTTATGATAAAATGATTTTTTTTTCTGGGTAGATAACCAGTAATAATGGGATTGCAGGATCAAAAGGGAGGTCTAGTTCCAGTTCTTTGAGGATTCTCCATCCTTTCTTCCAAGAAGGTTGTATTGGGTTTGCAGTCCCACCAGCAGTGTAAAAGTGTTAAGAGGGTGATCATTTTAATCCTCATTTGACAGCTGGGAAAACTGAAGGACAGAAATATTTCATAAAGTACCACTAAGTGGCAAAGCATGGATCGGAACCCAGTCTTTGCTCCTATACCAGCACTTTTCAAACCTTATTATACACATAATTCACCTGGGAATCTCGTTGAATTTAGATTCTGACTCAGTTCTTCTGTGTCAGGCAGAGGCAAGAGTCCGCATTTCTAACTATCTCTCCTGTGATGCAAATGTTACTGGTTTGCAGATCACCTGTTAAGTAGCAAAGTTCTAGTCTGCCCTAGAAAATGATGGAAAGTGGTAGCAACCCTATGAAGGAAGTAGTGTTCATCCTTAGACAATCAGGCTTACAAGCAGGTTAGGGGTTGCCAACTTCTGGCTTAGAACTTAAAAGTTTTTTTTATGTTTTTTTTTTTTTTTAAAGAAAGCTGGCAAAATTTGCATGTATTATAGTACCTGATTTCAATTTTGCCAGTCAACATGTTACCAATACTATTAACTAGATACTGTAATACATACTCTCAATGTGGCCTTTTCTGCATTCAAAAGCTATTTACAACTACCCCTCGAACATCTACTTAGGAATAGATCCGATTTGGGGACGGCTCCTGTGGCTCAGTGAGTAGGGCGCCAGCCCCAGCCAAACTGCAACAACAACAACAACAAAAATAGCTGGTCTTTGTGGTGGGCACCTGTAGTCCCAGCTACGGGAGCCTGAGGCAAGAGAATCTCCTAAGCCCAAGAGCTGGAGGTTGCTGTAAGCTGTGACACCACAGAACTCGACCAAGGGCGATAAAGTGAGACTCTCTCTTAAAAAAAAAAAGAATAGGTTCAATTTGAACATACTAATGAACATTTTAAGAGAGTCTATTTGTACTTTTTTATATATAAACTGAAATCAGAGGTCAAAGTAGAAATCCAGTACCTTGCTAAACTTTTGCTGTTTGCACAAATGGTGACTATGAGAGGTCAAGGACACCATTTGGGAAGCAGATGGAATGTAAATGTCTTAGTAACACTTCACTTAACAATTCTAGTCAATAATTTTCTCTAATCAGAGGGAAATGCCTATAATACAATTTCCTTTCACTCTCATTGGACTCTCATTGGTGTATCAATTATTTATACCTTAACCTAAAAAATAGTATGTAAATAGTATAAATTGAAACCAATAAATAAATATTATATCCTTATGCTTAGGACACTTTGGCCAGGACCCTCCAATACCCTAATACCAGAAATACCATTATATCATTGGCAATGACATCTTTATCAAACTTTCATACTATCAGGAAAAGAAATACCAATACTATCAAAACATGTTTCAAGCCATTCACTTAATTTAAAATTAAATCTATCCTAAGATCACCTGATATTTATTAGATATAAATATGTAATAACTAAGGAATTAAAACATAGAAAGGGATTTAAGAAAAAACATCCCAGTCTGAGTAATTCTGGGTTTTGCTGAGTTTTCTTCTATTTCATTCTTTTCATTTCATACTTTTTCCTGAATGTACACAGATATACTTTACATTTCTTCCCTGAGGAAGAATTAAATCTGTCACATACTTTGACAAGCTTATAAAAATCATATTCAAAACCATAATGGAATTCTGATTAAATAACCACACAGGAAAGTCGAATGTATTAGGTTTCACAGATTTCAGGCAATAGGATTTCACATAGTCTAGAATTTATGAATATAGAATTTCGTTTTTAATTACAGAATAAATTTAAACCATAATTACCATAAAGCTAAAATTCTCATTTATGCACTTGTGAAATAAAAGACCACAATCTACCACTGATCTGACATGAAGGCAAAAATACAATATAAATTCAAGCTTCTTATCTGCCAAATCCTAAAATGCCTCCACTAACCACTCAGTATCCCAAGTTTCCACTCAAGGACAAGAACTAGACCTTCAACCCAAAAGAATCTGAAAACATTTAGGAGTATCTAGATATTGTACATGTGAAATATATGGAAGAAGACTACACCCAAATAAGAAAAAGCAACTTTTCCCAGTCCCCTAGTAAGATTTATATTACATTTGCTTTTTCTTTAATCACTTACACAGCAACAAAACAAAACTCATATATTAAAAGAACTTGAGAACTAAAAGATGTCTTTTGCAATGTTAACAATTATCACAAGTTGTGACAAAGGAAAGCAGAGATGAGATGTTATTGTTCACATGCAAGCCAAGAGTTTTGCTATTTAACTAGAGCAATCACTAAATGCAAAACATCTTTTCAAAGACTTAAACAAAATCTGGAATATAAAGAGAAAAATAGAAGACAAGAGAAACTTTCTATCTCACAGAAAGATTCTACCCCCTCTAAAATAATCCTCAGTGACCTTGAGGAAATATTCCTGAGCTAAACAAGTAAAGCAGATTTCTTCAGCTACTGCAACACTAGGTTATTGCTCGGAGGGCACACAACACATGTCTTCGGGGCTCTCTAGATTTATGCACATATACTAGTACGTGCCATATGCAGGAAACCTTTAAAAATATTTGACCTTACACGCAATTTAAAAACATTTAACAGTTTTGAACTGACAGCTCTTTACATCTTTCATAATGGGAAATATCAGAATACACTCTGCAAGTTAAGTGATTCTTCCAGAAAACAAATTTAACTTGACCTCACTAAATGGCTACAGATTTGACAGACCATTTAAAAGGCTGGAAGGAAATACTATGATTTACTTGTTCTCTGAAGCAGCGTTGTTCAATAGAAATATTACTCATGTGGAATTTTAAATTTTCTAATAACCACACTGAAATGGCAAATAAGTGAAATTAATTGTAGTAACATTTTTAATACCGAACATATCCAAAATAGTATCATTTCAACATGTAGTAAACATATAAAAATCAATGAAGAATTTTACATTCATTTTTGGTACTACATTTTCAAAATCCAATGTGTATTTTACACTTCTACCACATCTCACTTTGCACTAGCCACAAATGAAATGGACAACAGCCACATGTAGCTACTGGCTAGATTATCAGACAGCACAGTTCTTAAGGAATACTTTGAGATCTGACATACCACTGTCCTTAAAATTAGTTTACATTCATGTTTTCTATTTGAACTGAAAGGCTGTGATTACAAACATAAACAAAACCATTAATTCACTGAATAAATCAGGATCAGATCACCTTATCAGAAGATCCGGTTAACACACACAATAAGAAGCAATTGGATTATACCCTATTATACCTCAAGTAGAATTCAGAGAGATTGTCTGACCACAACTTAAAGCAAAAACAAACCTGACACTAAAACATCTTCCTATCAAACTTATTTCTAAGAGTCACTCTCATTCTTGAGCACGATCTCTATGCAAACTATCTACAATACTGTTGCTAAGTCTGTCAGATTTTGTTAAGCCATGCAGTCACTATTAAAAAACAGGGCACTATATAAGATGAAATGAAAACAATTACTGGGGAAGAAATTATCAAATCAGTGGCTTTTAATGTATCTTATACCAACCAATATTCTTTAAATTATTCTACCTGAGTTCCACTGAAATGAATTATTCCCACAATTCTAATTCATTTGCTGCTTTCCACACACATATTTCAACTACCAACATTACTAAGAGTTTTCCCAAGCAATTAAAACATTTGCTTAAAATGTAAATAATTCCAACAATGTATACTCTAGATAAAAACTGAAACCATTAGCTCAGCACATAAAATCTGTCCTTCAAACAAGTTACTGAATAAATCAAACGGAAACTATACTCTTGTTTACTGCATTTACATTTTGTAACACCACATTCAGCAATTTCTAAATTGGGAAGGTCAGTTCAGATTGCACACAAGCAGTAACTTTAAAGCCTAGCAAAATTTTAGAAGTTTCTGCAATATACTTCTGTATAAACACACTCTACCAGAAATACAACAGAACAAAAATCAGCACTATTCCTACTAATCGCAGTAAGAAGCACAAAAGCAGTATATTCATAAATCCACAATGTATGACATACGCTAAAAAGTATATTTTCCTTCCAATTATTTAATTCACCTCAGACCATTTTTGTCTAATACACTTGCAAAGCTTTAAAGCAAACATAGCCTCTTCTACTGCACACGTATCCAGGAATGACACATAAATCTCTTGGTATTTTCCCACAATTTGAAATCAGAACAATAAAATTTATTTCTTACCTGCAGTTAGGAGGAGGATCAAGAGTTATTTCAGCTAGCTCCTTCTGAATTCTGTTAGTGAAATGAGAACAGACAAAAAGGATTTGAGGTAGTCTACAGAATAACCAGGGAATTACACTGCCCTCTACCACCATGCAGTTAAATGCAAGGCTGGCTTTGCCTTCAGTAATGCTAACATGGCTGCTTCCTCTTTGTTCTCAGAGGCATAACCCAAATCCCTTAACAGAAACTTTGCAGCTTTTTTTCTCACTTGCTACTGTAAATAAGTAAGTCGTTTACACCTGATTTAAGAAGTAGTACTTCACTACTACTCAGTAAGGGATATGAAATCTATTTTAAAACACTTTTTAGCAAAGAAATTCTCTTTTTAAGCTTATATGCAAATGAGACCAAAAGGGAGGAGGGAAAGAACGAGAATATTTGACAATGACTTCAAGTCACTTTTACTGAGGTAAAAATTAACAGGCTATCACAAGAGCATACTAATAGTTTTGACAATATTTTACTTGTCCAAAAAAAAGTTTAAAATTTACAGATATCTAAAAAACTTCCAAAGACTATTTCGCATTCTTATTTAACTGCTTCTGATGATCCCCGATCTTAGACACAGCACTTAAATTTAACAAATTTGAGGAGAAAGGGGATAAAATATATAGCCCTGAGTTCAAGAGGGAGAGAGCATTCTCTGATTTTACTCAAATTTAAGATGCTTTCCAAACTTAAGGTATGTTTAACATGCTCCTTAAATTAAGATAAAGATTTTAAATTATTTCAAAGATCACTGTTATTCAATAAAATATTCTTGTTTTTAATACTTGATTACTAATACAAAAAAGGTGAAAATCCAAAGAAAAGAGTATTTCTGAATCACCACAGAATGCAATATTTGATCAGTTTCTCTATTTTCTTTTTCCTTTAGTTGTGATAATAAGAATCAACAAAATGTCAATATTGGCTAATGCTGTAAATACATTCTACCAGAGTTTGTGTTTACTCCACTACTACTACCACTGATGGAGTCCCATTAATAGAATCTATTTTGCCATAAGAGAAAATACAAATCAATAGGAACCAAGTGATCTTTTACTTATACTTAAAAAAATGTTTCTCCTGTTGTTGAGTATTAATGTGCTAAGCATATCCACAAGTTCTATAGTGAAGGAGGCACAAGGACAATGAAAAGTTTCCAATCACCAAGTGACATCTAAAATTTCGGGGAGGGAGGGGGTTCAGGGGTTTTTTTGCCCACATATGAACAGAGGGATAATCATAATTTTACTATAAAAAGTTACACCTATGATGCATGATTTAAAGTCTTGTTTGTAAAACTGGAGGCAAACTGGGGGCACAATTTTACATTTGCTTTCAAATACAGCTAAGGCCTAAAATTTACAAATTTTCTAGCAAAGTGATCGTTCCTGATCATTAAGTTTCATGAAGAGAAGCACTGCTAATCTCTAGAAGTGTGAATATCATTATAGAAGACCATGACTCATAAAAGGAAACATCCAATGTACCATCTAATTTGGGTTCACCGAATTTTCCTTGCCAACTCCTTAAACAATCTGTCAGAATGCTAGTTTCGTCTCTACCCAAGGACACTCCTTTTGAAGTTATCAAAGTTCAGAGTAAGTTTGCTTAAAAGCATGATTCTAGTGAGGTCACTGATCTATCACCTAAAGAATGACAACTCATTCAGAACAAACAAAACTGATCATGAAGGAAATATTTCTGAACTGTTGCTACTGATGTAAAACCAACAAAAGCATCCAACCATTTAGAAGACAACCTAACAATCGTGCTCAATCCTTCTTTTTACACATTACCTTTTAGCACTAGTGGATAACTTAGCAGTGGTTTTGCTAGAGAGTTTGGTGTTTTTCTTCTGTTGGGTGGCAGAAGGCTTTCTTTCTTCTTGTTCTTCAGGCTCTGGAGCGGCTGGGTCTCGCTGGTCCGCATCTGAACTGCCACTGCTGGTGCTGGGGCTCTCATCATTGAACCTTTCCCTATTCCTTGATATCTTGGTGAAGTTACCTCTTGGAAAACTTTTAAAGAGAATGGGGGTGGAAGGAGAAAATGTTAAATCTAAGAAATAACAGCATTTTCTTCTCTTAATATTCACTTAAAATTGTATTTAAATGAAAAAGCTTCAGAAGTATTCACACTTATTGTACAAGGTTATAGGGGAGGTGATGTCTCTCACAACGCCAGCGTTCAGGGATTTACCGAACTCAAGTTAGAAAAACCCACTCACATTTTTTTCCATCTCTTGGACAATCTATCAATTGTCTACTTTCTCAAAAGGCATGAAACAGATTTGCCAGGGAACTTAGGCAACGAGCATTAATAACATATGACACACTGTAAATAACAGATCTCTCTGGAAAATGCTAAAAAGTCACTAATAACGTCTAAATATTTACACACTGACATTGGTCAAAGCTACCAAATTCGCTTTCCGGGAGGAAAACACACCCTGTTAATCGTCCATATGTTTATTTAAGGTGGCGATTTCTCCTCTGTGCACGTAAAGCCTTTAAACACAACATTTAGAAATTAAAAAATCAACTAACAAGCTGCTCTAGTTGTTTCCACCGCCAGCAGTGAAGATTCATCCGGCCAAGACCGAGCTGCCACCCTGGGAAAAGCAAAATCCAAACTGCACCTTCTGCAAAGCTCCCAATGCCACCAAGGTTCCTCGCTCAATTTTTACATCACGGACCGACATTTTGTCCAAAATAACGAAAAAAAAAAAAAAACCTGAGGAAAAACAAACAAACAAAGCCCCCAAGAAGTACAACAAATTTCCGCGCCCGCGGAGGCGAGCCGCGGCCGGCGGCCACGCAGCTCCGCGGCCCTTTGTGGGGAGGGCCGCGCGGGGGCCGCGGGCAGCGCTCGCCGCGCCGGGCGCCAAGTGATGCGAGCAGCCCGGCCGGCCCCGCCGCGGCTCGCGGACACCGGCGGCGCGGGCGCCCGGCGCGAACAAAGCTGCCCGCCCCCGCCCCCTCCCCCACCGCCGCCGCCGCCGCCCCGGCCGCCCCCCACGCGGCCCCCCGGCCCCGCCGCCTTACCTCGGCCGCCCGCCCGGCCCGCTCGCACGCCGCTACGGTGTGGGGGAGGGAGAGAGAAAAAAACCCTTCCTTAAGGAAATGGAGGCAGCTGGGGGGGGGAAAGGGGGGGGAGGGTAAAAAAGAAGCCGAGGAGGCTCTGGCCGGGGAGTGTGGAACATTGAAAGTCGGAGGGGGTTGTGCAGTGCCGGGCTCCGGCCGGAGGGTGGCGCCGCCCAGCGCCTTCGGAAAAAAGGGGGGGGTGGGAGCTCGGCTGGGCGAGGGCGCGAGCTCCCGGCGAGGCGGAGGGGACGCGGGAGACCCCCGCGCGCTGTGGCCTCCCGCCGCCGCCGCCCGGCTCGGCTCCTCCCGGCCGCGCAGTCAGCAAGTTCCGAGGCGAACGCGGGGGAGGGGCGGGCGCGGCGGCGGCGCGCGTGCTCGCTGCTCGCCTGGCGGAGGGGCGCGCGCCGCCGGCGGTCGGCGGGCACGAGCTTTTCCGCGCGCTCCCGCGCGCTCTCTCCGCGCCTCCCTTCACCCGGGGGGGCGCACGCGTCCGCCCGCGCGCGGCCAGGACAAAGAGCGCGGCGGGGACCTGGCGGGCTAGCCCCTGCCGCCCTTGGTCCTGGAGCCGCTGCCCGAGAAGGCGGGGGCGCGGGCGCCGTCTCGCGGGGCCGCCGTGCCGCGGGGTGGCTTCCGGCCTGGGCCAGCCTCCGGGGCGAGGCTGCCCATTGGGCTACCCACCTCCCCAGGGCTGTCTGTATCTCCTCCGCCGCGCAGGGGCCGCCGGGGACCCGGGGACCCCTGTACCTAGGCAAGGGCCCTGGACGCGTGATTGAGAGTCTGCAACTGCCCTGGGAGATGAGACCAGTGGGTGTTGTTGACGAGGACAGGCACGCAGGCGGAGGAGAACTGCCTCTTGCCCCTCATGGGAGCTTGAGGAAGGGGCTTTGAGGGAGATTAGGGGACCAACTTGTGCTTCCATTTGGCTCACAGCCTCCAGCTGTCACTGCCAAAGGGGACTGTCCTTCGAATGGTTTGAAAGCGTAAAAATCTAAAACAATTCTTTAAATGTCCCGCTCAGGGTTTTAAAAAGTGAAGAAGAGTTGATGGAAGGGCAGGGACTAAAACTTGACACTTTTCCTTTGGAACTATTCCTTCCCCCTTGCATGTGAGATGCAAGTTCTGGAAAGAGAAGCCCTGAGTGATGTTGGATCAGAATGTCCACCTAGCAAAGCTTTAGCTAGGAAAGGTGAAGGTTAGTTTTGTTTGTTCTACCATACTTTTTGCAGTCTCCAGGTGGACTCTGGAGTTTTTGCCCTGGGCACAAAGAAGCCAGAGTACGAAAACTTCCTGTTTGCAACCCAGACCTTCTTTAGCTGCTGAGAACTCCTTCCAGAGATAGAGGGTGGAAGGAATTTGGGAATTCCTCTCCCACAAGTGTCCGGGCGCAGGGGTGTTGGGAGAATGTGGAATCACAGAAAGAATGGCAGAGTTATAACCAGAATTAAGGAACAGAAGAAAAGACTGAGTGAACCAAGATACTTTGCTTTCCTCCAAATAGAAAACTTTGGTAACGGGTTGCTCATAACTCTGAAGAGTAAGTTATTTTTATGTAATTTTCCAAAGACACACTCAGTGAATTTTATCAAGGGCTATATGCTTATAGGTGCTAGACAGACAAACTGCTCCTTCTATTACTGTGTGACTAAAGCCAGGTCTCTCTAGGAGCTCCCAGGGCAGAAAGAGAACAGTTGATCGAAGTTTACCAAGTTCACAAGGAGGAAGGATAATCCTCTCAGAATGAACAGAAAGAATGTCTCTGCTGTCTCAAAATAGAGGATGGTCTGTGTGTGAATGAAACATTTTGATTTGGCTGGATCAAAGGGTGCTTACGGGAAGAACTTGTTAGTGAAAATATAAGCAGAAGTTTCCCCTAGCTTTCGCTATGTGATGCTAGAGAAAAAGCCAGCCAATTTAGAGTTTGAACTTTGCTTTGTTTGGAATGGGGAGCTGTAAATAGAAAGCTATACATACATTAAGAGTAGGTTGTTTTAGGAAATTTAGTATCACAGAAATAGCCTGAAGGCCTAAAGGTCAATTGCTGATGGGATTTGGGTAGTGCCAGATTGGAAGATAAAGATGGTTGTGTTTTGGTAGAATCTTCTATGAAAGAAAAGGTGTTGGGCTGGAAGGCAGGGATCTAGTTTCTAATCCTCACTCTACCAAGTTCATTTGACTTCAGGCAAGTTACTGGTTTCAACTTAATTTTCCTCCTATGTAAAAGGACGTTCTAAATCCTTTTCCTATTCAAAATTTCCATAATCCTTTGGCAAATTTGAAGTCAGGGGATTTCACTCGACAGAATATTTAGGCACTACTAAATGCTTGGGAAGATGGGTTGATTGTGCTCTTACCAAACTCAATGTATAATGGGGAAATGAGAAATGGAAGGCTTCAGAATGAGAAGTGCTGTATGAAAGGAATAAGCAGAATGAGAAGAAAGCATGCTTAATCATCAATTACTAATTCAGCTTGGAGCTGGGGAATATAAGATACAGGTCAAAAGAAAAAACACTGGACTGGGCCAGTGATAACATAGATAATGCTCTTGGCAATACCTAGACCTTAACAGGTGTTCAGTAGGTAATATCCTAATGTTAAAGTCCCCATAAGAGAAGAGTAGGAAAGTCTCCATAAGGTTAGGGAGAATAGTGGTCTCCCTCCACAATGTTAGGTGCACAGCTGATTGTTCCCTCTCAGTCTCTTTTTCCTCTTTTTTTTTTCTCTTGTTGTTATGGGTTCCTTTCACAACCCTAAAAGGGATAGAGGTTACAAAAAAAAAAAAAGTGTTTTTGCAAGAAATATTACCACAATTGCCCCCTTGTCTCCTTTTCTACCAAATGTGAGACAAAAACACCTATCCAGGCAGTGCCTGGAACTCAGTGAGTAGGGCGCCAGCCCCATATACCAAGGGTGGTGGGTTCGAACCCAGCCCCAGCCAAACTGCAACAAAAAAATAGCCGGGTGTTCTGGCAGGCGCCTGTATTCCCAGCTACTCGGGAGGCTGAGGCAAGAGAATCACCTAAGCCCAGGAGTTGGAGGTTGCTGTGAGCTGTGATTTCACAGCACTCTACCAAGGGTGATAATGTGAGACTCTTATCTCTAAAAAAAAAAATAAAAGAAAAGACAACCATCCGAAGCTGGTACAGTAGCTCACGCCTGTAATCCCAATACTCTGGGAGGCTGGGGGAGGTGAATTGCTTGAACTCAGGAGTTCAAGACCAGCCTGACCAAAACTGAGACCCTGTCTCTGAAAAAAAAAAAAAAAAAAACAGAAAAATGGCCAGGCGTTAAGTAGGAGGTGCTTGTAATCCTAGCTATTTGGGAGGCTGAAGCAAAAGGATTGGTTCAGCCCAAGAGTTTGAGGTTGATGTGAGCTATGATACTATGGCACTCTACTGAGGGCAACAAAGTGAGACTGTCTCAAAAAAAAGAAGACATCTATCTTTTTTTTTTGGTAGTTTTTTGGCTGGGGCTGGGTTTGAACCCAATACCTCTGGCATATGGGGCCAGCGCCCCACTCCTTTGAGCTATAGGCACTGCCCAACATCTATCTTTATAGTAAGGGTAGGCAGGCAGGCACCAGAATCCATTACACCTCACTAGTTTTGGAGATGCTTTTTCCTGAGCCTCTCTATGGGTCTCAGTGTTATTTATGTACATAAGTATGTACATGTATAACCAAAAGTTATACAAGATATATAACTGATTTGCCTAAGAAGTTTCTGAATTAAGTAACTGTGTAAGTTGGAGTGAGGCTGCAGATCTCAACTCACTCATCATAGCCAACAGCATACCTCATACCTACCTGTAGAATAAATACTAATTTATTTGGTTGATTTTAGGGTGCTTTGTTTCCTTTCATTCAATAACTCTTCTCAGCGTTTCTTCATTTTATCTATTTTTTTTTTTGTGTTTCTGATTCTTTCAGTTATGTATATCCTTTCTGTCCTCTGGCTGTAAAATTTTTTTTCTACTCATTAAAAACTGGGTTGGGTTTAATAGGAGGGTATTTCTTGACCCAGCCTTTAGTTACAAAGCCATGTTTGCCAGCGTTAGTCCCAGGATCTCTGGACACCTTCCACCCCCTATAAAGTCCAATGCACCATTTGGTATCTAGGGGTGTGCTTCTGTTTTGTTATGTATGGAAAACCTATTGTGTGCCAGGCGAGGTGTTGGGCCCTGGACGTTGAAAGGAGCATAAGCCTTGGTTTGATTCAGAACTTCAGGTAACTTCGTGATCATTTCCTGCTTTTCTCCTTGAGATGACTCTAAAGAAGGGTGCCCCCCAAAGGTTCATGTCTTTAGAAACGGCTCTTCCACATGAAACAAAAATATAACCACCTTAGTAGGGCAAAAGGCATGAACAGAAAAAAAAAAATTTTATTAATTTAACAATTTTTTTAAAAAATTAAGCCTTACGAGTTATTCAGAAAGGACTATTAAAATGAGATACCTATCAAAATAACAAAAAAAATTCATGATTGTAATCATTGCTGGCAAATTGGTTAAAAAAACAAGTTTCCCTTCGTCAGTGGCAGTAAAAGTTGGTACAACCCTTTTGAGAAGCAATCTGAAAGTTTTATCAAGAGCTTTAAATGTGGTTATACTCTGACCAAATTACTCCATTTCAAGAAATGTATCTTAAGGGAACGTTTTATTTATTTATTATTTTATTTTATTTAATTTTTTGAGACAGTCTTATTATGTTGCCCTCAATAGAGTACCATGGCATCACAGCTCACAGCAACCTCAAACTCTTGTGCTTAAACAATTCTCTTGCCTCAGCCTCCCAGTAGCTGGGATTCCAGGCATCTGCCACGATGCTGGGCTTATTTATTTATTTATTTATTGGTTTCAGTTGTCATTGTTCCTCAGCAGGTCCAGGCCGGGTTCAATCCCTCCAGCCTTAGTGTTTGTGGCCAGCGTCCTACTCACTTGAGCTACAGGCACTGAGCCATATTTTTTATTTTTTGAGGCAGCATCTCAAGCTGTCTTCCTGGGTAGAGTGCCGTGGCAGCATAGCTTATAGTAACCTCCAACTCTCTGGCTTAAGCAATCCTCTTGCCTCAGTTTTTCTATTTTTAGTAGAGATGGGGGTCTCAATTTTGCTCAGGCTGGTCTCAAACTTGTGAGCTCAAGCAATCAACCTGCCTTGGCCTCCCAGAGTGCTAGGATTACAGGCATGAGCTACCACACCCACCAGAACATTTTAAATATGGGAAAAATAACATTGAAAAATATTCAACTATAGAAAAAGGATTTACACAAACTCATTGGCCCACACAATAGTTTGCATTGGTTAAAATAATATTTGTGAAGATTGTCAAAAATGCCAAAGCAGATTATGATAAAATGCTAATGAGAGTAGGATTTTCTATGTTTTATTTACTGAAGTTCGTGTCTTGACTCAATAGCTTGCAGGGCATTGGGATAAAGTAAGTGCTCAATTAATATTTGTCGAATGAGTATGCACCATATTTTTACAGCTAGCAAGATAAAAATGAAAGGAAAATACTTCAAAAATTGAATTAGATTTTAGAGTGACTATGAATCAACTTTTTTAAAAGGCAGTATTTTTCTAGCTTTCTTTAATGAGCAGGTACTACTTTTACAATGGGGGGGAAGATGTGAATAAATGCAGAGGTATAGATTTAGTAAAAAAAAAAAAAAACATTTTTTGAGAATTAAGTTCTTATGTAAACCTCTGTAAATGATGCAAGTTCTAGAAGACTGTTTTAGAAGTTGTGAAGATTTTAAAATTGACGTAAGAAAAGATAGGAAAGAACAATTTTAAAATCCTGAAAAAGCCATGTGAGGAACTCTACATTAAAGAAACGGCAATGCCTGTGGCTCAGTGAGTAAGGACCCAGCTCCATATACCCAGGGTGGCAGGTTCGAACCCCGCCCTGGCCAAACTGCAAGAAAAAAATAGCCGGGTGTTGTAGCAGGTGCCTGTAGTCTCAGCTTCTCAGGAGGCTGAGGCAAGAGAATCGCTTAAGCCCAAGTAGCTGGAGGTTGCTGTGAGCTGTGACTTCACGGTACTCTACTGAGGGTGAAAAAATGAGACTCTCTCAAAAAAAGAAAAGAAAAGAAATCAGTAAGCTCAGGTTCAAGGACAGATCACTGAAAAAGAAGTAACCAATAATTAGATAATTTAATATATAACAAATGAGATGTCACCCAAAACACGGGGAAAAAGTATTATGCAATTAGTGATTGAGGTAAGTAATTACCAATTTGGAAAAAGATCACTTAGAATTCTGCCTTATATCACATGTCACCAAAATTACAGATGAGTTCAATAGTTAAGATTTTAAGCCCAGCCAGGTGGCTCACACCTGGAATCCTAGCAGTTTGGGAGGCTGAAGGGGGTGGATTGCTTGAGCTCATGAGTTGGAGACTAGCCTGACCAAGAGCAAGATCCCACTCCATCTCTACTAAAAATAAATAAATAAATAAATAAATAAATAAATAAATAAATAAATAAAGCTAGCAGGGTGTTGTGGTGGGTGCCTGTAGTCTCAGCTACTCTGGAAGCCCAGGCAAGAAGATGGCTTGAGCCCAAGAGTTGGAGGTTGCTGTGACTTATGTATATAATGCCACAGCACTCTACCAAGAACAGCAAACTGGGACTCTGTCTCATAAAAAAAAAAAAAAAAAAAGGAGTTAAGATTTTTAAAAGTCACTCCTTAAAAAATTAGAATAATTTGAATACTTAATATAGATAGAGAAGAATAATGATATATTATGCTAAAAAGCAACCAAAAAAATCAGAGGAGAGGCTCAGCATCCGTATGTCAGTGGTAAGGGAGCCAGCCACATACACTGAGGCTAGTGGATTCGAACCTGGCCTGGGCCCGCTAAACAACAATGACAGCTGTAACAACAACAACAAAAACAGCCAGGCATTGTGGCGGGTGCCTGTAGTCCCAGCTACTTGGAAGGTTGAGGCAAGAGAATTGCTTAAGCCCAAGAGTTTGAGGTTGCTGGGAGCTGTGAGGCCACGGCACTTTACCGAGGGTGACATAATGAGAGTCTGTCTCAAAAAAAAAAGAAAAAAGAAATCACAGGAGAAAATATATATTCTCCCAGGTACAAAACTTGAATCCTCACTGTGTCTTCCTACACACATACATGCACCAAGTGGAAACAACAGACTAGACAAAATGGTTTGTGCTATGAGAAAGAATTAATGTACATCACATGTAATATTGTACAGGCTTATAAAAATATCAAAACATAAGTAGTTAAAGGACACATTAGAGATTCAAGGTTATTAAACTATATGTGAAAAAATATTAATCTTCACCTTAAAAATGTCTGAGACATATATATTAAAACAAGGTACTACATTCTCGCCCACAAAATTTGTAAATCTAAAAACTGCACAATGCCAAATACCTATGAAACTGTTCTGAGAAGGGCACTTTCCTATATTGCTAGTGGCTTTGTAAATTAATATAACCTTTTGGGAAGCAATTTGGCAATGCATTTCAAGAATCATAAAAATGTTCATACCCTTTAACCTAGTAATTCTACTTCTGGGAATCTATCCTAAGGAAGTAATCCAAAATATTTTTTAAAATGCTGTATGCCTGACAATGTTTATCCCAGTGTAATTTATACTATATAAAAATGGAATCCACTCACACTGTCCAACATAAGGGCTGTGCTTTAATAAATTATGGTTCATTCGCTGATGGAATTTGATACATGAATATAAAATGGTGAATATTATAACTAACAGTTTTACTATCAGTTCCTCCTTGTTTGTAAATCTTTTTCTATGAGATCAGCTCACGTCCTGCTTAGTAAATAAACTAACAATAGTTATCATCCACCATATTTTTAATTGATATTTTTACTTAACATTGTCACTTAAATTTTTCCGAGATGCTTTATGATATCTCATGTGTAAAATCAGGTTAAATGTATGCTTTCTGCTTCAGAAAACAAAATTGTATGCCCAATGATTGAAAAATATATAAAAGAGATTTGGATGAAATACGCAAACAATCATTTTGGATTAGGAAGCCTGATTACTTGTGATTCCAGCTACCTCTTCTGTATTGCACAAATGGTTATCTAATTGAAAAAGACTCAATAAGGAACAATGTGCTTTCATTTGGAGCTGCAAGTAAAGTAGTTTAATTTGACATGATAAACAACTTTATGATCCATAGAGCTGAATAAAGAAATAAAACATTTTTGAATGGGTTTGTTTCTATGTCTAGAGTAATTCTTTACTTTTTTTTTAAGTTCCTCTAGAATCTCATTTTCATTTATAAAAGATCTCAAAGGTATGCCTAGTAAAATGTCAAAGTGCATATGTTTTTAATTTCTCTGGATTATAATAACCCAGAATAGCTCAGCTAAAGAAAACATCACACAGTAATGTGAGTGGGTTAAAAATAGTAATAAATAATTTTGAATAGTATACACTGTGTGGGAGAGGTAAGGATCCTATCCAACTTAGACTCATAAAGGAGTGACCACTTATAATCCAAGAAAAGGATGTTGAAGTACTAGACTTTTGAACAAGAAAATTGAGGATCAGAAACACTAAATGACTTCTCCAAAGTATTAGAGACAGCTCTTGATGGAACTGTACATAGAACTTTGCCCATTCCACTACACTGTCATATCACCAGGGCAGACAGCCCAGTTTCCCAAGTCACCACCTCCTTTTGAGATTGTCAAAAGGATTTTATCAGAAATTCCTTGTCACAGTCTTTTCTCACTTTGTTCCTAAGCACAATAGAAACCTTCTCTGATATGATCATAAAGTTGAGAATCCTGTTAGGATCATTCATAACATTCTGTATGTTTCATATAATACTTCTCACAGTTTATAAGTAAATCTTTATTTGCGTGATTATTTCTGTAATACATTGCCCCTACTAGAATGAAGGCAGGTCCCATCCTATGTCTATTTTTTGTATCTAGGACAATGTTTGGCATAGAATATTTAGTGAATAATTCCTGAACAATGACCAAGTTACCTTCATTCATACTCAAAGTCAATTGAAAGAAATGTTATAGAGTAACAGCAACAACAAGAAAAATGATCTTTTCGCACCAATATATTTATGGAACCAATTTTTATGAAAGGAAGCATAAGTCAAGCATGACAGAAACCAAACATATTTCAAGCAATTAAAGAACAGTGAGTTCATATATTTGAAAAAATTATGGATGTTTGGTATATAACCCTAACTTCGAGATAAATGCCAAGTAGCACAGTGACCCCATTTTCTCACTGAACTTCTAATAGAACCACGGTCAGAATTAATATTGGGCTATAGACTAATGCTCTTTTGTAACAACACAGTAGGGCAGCAAAATTTTTCTAACCTGTTTAGTAAATATGTGTAGAAGAAATCAAGTCACATCTTCTATAAAACTAAATTCCAATTTCAATTAAGAGTGAAATCAAATAACTTCAATCAATCTCAGACTTATTGGCAGAGGAATTTAAAAGAGCTGATGGAGAATAAAACTATTACGTATTTGATCAAACTTTCTCTACCTCTTAATCAAAACATGTGGTCATTGACCCAGAAATCTGGTATCTTGTGTTCTTATTCTGGTTATAATGTTACAGCTTACTAGATGCCAGTTTCTTCATAAAAAAATGAAAGATTCTGAAGGCCCTTTACAATTCTGGAATCCCTACAATTTACACTCTTGCTTAAATAAGTGATGTTGAACACACTGAATTAACTAACATGGTTTGTAGCCTTTTTTTTGTTTTTAACACTAACAGTGGTGAAAGGCAAGATGTATGTCAGCAATGGTTTAAAGCCATATGTATCTGCATGAGTTGATTAACTGGTAAAAATTCAATTTGGCTTTTAAAAATCTGAATGTCTTTCTTATGTAAAAGATACCATAACCAGCAACCTTTCATTCCCCCATTACTTTGGTTATGTGAACATACAAGTGTTCACGCCAGCTGTCAATTTAAATGAGAAAATATATACTAGAAATTCCAGTTTGGAGTTTCATTAATGTGATTTTTCAATTTTAGTGAGATTGTTTTATCATATAAAATTTCTATTTCCTGGTCAAATTCATTCTAATTTTTTTCTACTCCTTAGAAAAATTTATTTTAAAGAAGAGTAACTTACCTTGTGGCCATTTCAGCCATATACACACAAGGCCCAACAAAAATTAACTTAGGAAATACAATTCTTTGCATATCTAAGATTTTATTCATTTAACAAATATAATGAATGTCTTTTAAAGGACAAACCACAATGCTAGAAGGTATGTGCCAAACAAGATGTGATACCATCTCTGCTCTAAAGGACTTACAATCTAGGAGGATGAGTTAAGAGGTAGATCCCTGAGGTCTAAGAATAGAAACTTCCTGCCTAAAAAACAATGGCAGAATTTCTCTTGCCTATTCTTTGTGTAATAAGCGGCCCTTTAGAACTGTGTTTTATTGCCCTCAAATGCATTAAAGGGGAGGCCAGACAATGTGGAAGACATTCATATGCTTATTCAGCCAATATTTGCATACCTAGTCCACAAAGGAAAAACCTGTATTTTTGAATGCAAATAACATGTCCTTCAATGCACATACACTTGTTCACATGCGTGAACACACGTGGAGCAGCTCTGAAGAAAGAAGTAAGCATTAGGTCAATAGAAAACAAGTTTTATCTGAGGGTAATTGTATGGCTAAAAAGCAGCAGGTGAATTATTTTTCACATCGTAGTAGGTTATCTTTTTTTTAAAGATGAATAAATTCAGAATTTAGCCTGTCAGCTAGGATACTTCAGATGCTGGGCTCTCCCACCCACTCCTCCTTCCCATCATAATTATGTCCCCAGTGCCTACCGCTCTGTTGTAGCTCAATAAGTATTTGTTGGATAAATATAGCAAACACTTCTATAGCACTTACTGTCATTTATTTATTTATTTCAAAATATTATGGAGGTACAAATGTTTTTGGTTACACGAATTGCCTTTTTTTTTGTTTGTTTGTTTTTGAGATAGAGTCTCACTATGTTGTCCTCCGTAGACTGCCATGGCATTACAGCTCACAGCAACCTCAAACTTTTGTGCTTAAGTGATTCGCTTGCCTCAGTCTCCCAAGTAGCTGTGACTACAGGAACCCACCACAACGCCAGGCTTTTTGTCGTTGTTGTTGTTGCAGTTGTCATTGTTTTTTAGTTGGCCTGGGCTGGATTCAAACCTGCCAGGCTGAGTGTATATGGCCAGCCCCCTACCCACTGAGCCACAGGTACCATCCATGAATTGCTTTTGTAATGGTTGATTCATGCTGTAAGTGTGCCTGTCACCCAAATAATGTTCATTGTACCTCTTAGGTAGGCTTTCACCCATCCCTTCTTTTCCTCCCCAATTGATTTCCAAGTTTTACTTCCCTGTGTGCTTATCAGTTCCAATTTAATAGTGGGTATATATGGTTCTTGTCTTTGCATTCTTTGGATGCTTCACTTTGGATAATGGTCTCCAGTTCCATCCAAATTGTTGCAAAATGCATTAATTCACCCTTTTCTTTGTGACTGAGTGGTACTCCATGGTATACATAGACTACATTTTTAAATCTACTTCATATTTCTAACCATACTACAAGGCTATAGTAATCAAAACAACATACTATTGGCACAAAAATAGAGACAGACCAATGGAACAGAACAGAGAACCTAGATACTAAACCATCTACCTACATACAGCCAACTGATCTTTGACAAAACAGACAACATTAGACACTGGGAAAAAGAATATACCTTCTCTATATCTCTGAGAAAGGAATAATATTCAGAATCTACAGAGCACTGAAACAAAGCAGGAAAAAAACCCAACTCCATTAAAAACTGGGAAAAAGACATGAAGATAAGCTTTTCTTTTTTTTTTTTTTTTTTTTTTTAGAAAGAGCCTCAAGCTATCCCCCTGGGTAGAGTGCCATAGCATCACAGCTCACAGCAACCTTCAACTCCTGGGCTCAAGCGAGTCTCCTGCCTCCACCTCCCACGTAGCTGGGACTAGAGGCACCTGCCACAGTGCCCGGCCATTTTTTGGTTGCAGCCATCATTGTTGTTTGGCAGGTCCGGGCTGGGGATTCGAACCTGCCACCTTAGGTGTATGTGGCTGGCGCTTTAGCCGATTGAGCCACAGGCACCGAGCCAACATAAGCTTTTCAACAAAAGATAGGTAAATGGTCAATAAATGTATAAAAAATGTTCATTGTCACTAATCATCAGAGAAATGCAAATTAAAACCATCAGAAATACCACCTTACTCCTGTTAGAATGGCTTTTACTAAAAAGTCCCAAAACAATAGATTCTGGTGTAGAGAGATAGGTACTGTGTTGTGGGATGTGGGATAGCAAATTAGGACATCCTTTATGGAAAACACTATAGAGATTCTTCAAATAACTGAACATAGACCTATCATTCAATCCAGAAATACCACTACTGGGTATCTACACAAAGGAAAAGAGTTCTTTTTATTAAAAAGACACCTGCACTCAAATGTTTATTCCAGCACAATTCACAATTGCCAAGATGTAGAATCAACCAAGTGTTCATCAGTTCATGAGTGGATTAACTTACTGTCTTTCCTGCTGTCTTTTGTATATATTGACTCATTTAATACTTTCAATAACCGCAATGAGGCAGATCCTGTTATTATATATCAATGTTACAGATGAGGAAACTAAGGGAGAGGGAGATGAAGCAACATGCCCATGGTCACATGACTAGTGAATACGGGACACTGACTCCAACACCCCTGCTCTTGGTTTCTGTGCCGTGCTTTGGCACCTCTGAAGAAGTAAGGAGATGGGAAAGGAGAGGAGGAACTAATAGCATCATTGAAATTTCTGGGACAGGCTAGAGGCGCTGACATCCAATAAGTGCTGTTGTTTTAGGTGTCTGTGGGGGTTGGCAGTCTTTGGATAGTAGGATTGACAGTGACTGTCGAAGAAACTTCCTGTTAAAATTAGAAGCAATTTGTGGTCCTTCTGAGCAATTTTTCTTTTACCAATTTCTCTCCAGTTCATTTTCTGTCTTTATGTCATTCTCTTCATTTATCTCTTTACTATCCCTTTTAGCTTATTATAATGTTGATCTATATTTTAAATCATTGTACTTATTAAATCAAATGTATATATCATCCCACTCTCTTCTTCCATTAACATAAAAGCAACTAAAGATATTTTCCAATTGTTCCTATTTGTGTGTAACATACAGGTCAGTGACTCTTAACAGAAGCAAAGTCTACCCAAGTGGACTAATCCTTAAAAAGTAAGAATTTACGAAAAAGAAATCTTGGCATTCTGCCCTTTTTGATATTAGAAGAGATGGCCAAATCTTAAATACAAAACATTTCCTATTGAAACTTAACATTCTCTTTTAAATTTTAAAATTATCCTCAAGTTTAGATTTAGGAACCTTTACACATTGATTAGACTCTTCATTTTATAATGGAAACAAGAAGTTCCTGTGTGCCTAATGTAGGCTGAGGGGCAGTTTATAGAATGCTGATATTTCTGGGTTTCTGTAAAGAACAATAAAGCACTGATAAGCTGTACTTGTGAATTTAGCCATGTGAATATATAAACATAATAGTGAGTCATTTTTCTATTGTCTGGGGAAAATTCTCAGCATTACCAGACAATCTGTGCCTCCTGTGGTATAGTGTTTGCATTAATGACTTAATCTGAGTATACTTACTCTAATCAATAAAACAGAGTGCAAATATCTACACATCTCTCTGTATAAATATGTACGTCTACACATACATATATACGTGTGTGTATATAGTCAATTTGCTACAAGAATAAGCACTTGTTTGTTAAAGATACTACATACAACATTGCAGCATTCACAACCATCTAACTTAATAAACCTAGGTAATTTGGGTGCTGCAAATATGAGATAAATAAAAACCAGTATCAGGACCGCCATCAGGAGCATATACACAGGCTCTATATTGCCTGAGCTAAGTGGCAACAATGTGTTTCAGTGTGTGGTGTGTGTGATATAAAATCCAAACAGAAGGGATTCCATTTTAAAGAGATTGATTTGGGGTGAGACAAGGTGATATGATATTCATGTTTGTACAGCTTCTTAAAACTGATTTACGGCCGTGACTTATGGAAGTAACAGATGTTTATTTGAATGAATATTCATTCACTGACATCGAGTCCCAATAGATGACACTCTCCTCTTAACAGGTCGTATTTTCCTCTTATGGGGTGTTTGCTATCGCAGTTGCCAATTGTCTATTTAGAAGACATAACACGAAGGAGCTATGTCAAGTGTAGGATTGATGAATAATGATGTAGAATCCGAACCAGAGATAAATGTGCTTATTAGAAACACCAATAATGCCAGACACAAACCTCATAGTGACTTACCTTAACTTTCTGGGCAGCGTCATGATAGCTTCTCATCAACCAATCATACATTTTCCTTTAAATTACCTTATTATTACATCTCTTGAGCTGTAAAAACATTTATTTAAGAAAGAACATTACCAATTAGTGAGGTGACTGTAAATCTCCATAGAAACCAAATAAAGAACATTAAAGTAAAGGAGCTTTAAAAATTACAAAATTCTGTATGAATAGAAATTGTTCCTATGTGGGGGCCTACCTACATCTCTATCATTTGCTGTACAAAATCTTGCTTTCTTCTATGTATGTTTTTTGAGAAAACAGCAATATCACGAGTACAGATAGCCTGTTAGAATTGTTTGTTTCGTAAGTTCGTGCACTGGGGCCAGTTTATCATACCTAAAGTTACTTTGGCCCTGTAAAAGATTATTTTGGCAGAAGTTTTATTAGTGTGTCAAATTGCCCTTTATGAAACTTGGCCAGGGTTACTGGCCAAGATGGCAAATTATAAATTTTAAACCTTATTACTACACATTCCTACCCCCCTCCCCCAAGACAGTAAGTGGTACTATTGGATTTTACGGTGTTTTGGTCCAAACACAAATTTGTCATAGAATTCCTAAAACAAATAATATAATTTTAGGAGCAGAGTTATAATGAGATAATGATATAATTGTATTTTTTTGGTCCATGAAATGCTGTAATTGGCAACATAACTATGGCGTTACAAGAACAGATATAACATGTACACGGAAATCTGTAGCTAATTCAAAAGATCACTATTAAGCTATTTGAGTCAGCCTTCTTTCTCAGACTGACAGATGTGTTTTTTATTATCTAACTCTTTATATTAGTGGTTCTCAACTTTGGCTGCTCATTAGAATAATCTGGGGATGATTGAGGAGCTTTTAAAAGTCCTGTTGCACAGGCCATCCTTTAGATCAATTAAATCTTAAGTTCAGGGGTGAGACCCAGGCATTAGTATTGTTTAAAAGCTCCCCCAGGTGATTCCAATGTATGGACAAGGTTGCTTTAAATAACTTAGTGGTAGGGATGATAAGTATCAGTAAGATGGGAAAAACAGTCAGAAAAGATTTTTCGCTCAATTAAAGAGTGAACATTGGTTATTGTTCTAATTGCTGTATACTGATGATATGTAGACAAAGATTATTAGGTTCTTTTATTCTAATTTATGTGACAATCATAATGTTTATTCATCTAGTGTATGACAGTAATTTTCCAGATTTGAGAAATGTGTATGGGTTTTTTTGTTTGTTTGTTTGGGTTTTTTTGCAGCTTTTTTGGCTGGGGCCAGGTTTGAACCTGCCACCTCCGGGATGTGGGGCTGACGCCTTACTCCTTGAGCCACAGGCACCACCCTGTGTATGTATTTATTAAGACTGAAATACTAATGAATAAATGGCCCCTATATTTTAATCGATAATAACTATTTTTAATTTGTGAAGTTCTTTTCCCAAAAATGTGATTTTTGGAAACACACACACACTTGTACATGTAGCCATGATGCAGAATGAATAATTTTCAAATGGTAATTGGAAGTAGCAGATGTCCTTGGGAAAATGATTTAGCCATTTTCAGTTTAGTGAAAAAAGATAAATCTATACTTTGTGCTCTTATTCCTCAAATTATATTCATTTTCATAAAGTATGCTTTCCTGAGGTATCTTAGAATTATCTAGTAAGAAAAATGAATTATGGCTCACACACAGAAAAATTCATCCTAACTTTAATGTAATTTCAGTAAGTTGGAAGCAGTGATTTATTCTCTTAGATATGATCAGTGTAGGCTATAGATGACAGTGAGGTACAGGGATAAGATTCAAACAGAACAGGGCTCAAAGCCTAGCTCTGCCCCCCTCCTAGCATGTTTCCTGGAGCAAATCACTTACCTAGTCTAGGAACACAATTCTTTTATCTATAAAAGGGGTATATTTTTATCTTCAGTGTAAAGTTGTTACTTGTGGTTGATTAAATAGGGGAAATATTGACAGAACCTTTACCTTAGGCTCCGGCACATAATAAACCTCACATAAACAGTAGCTACTTTTAATTATTTGAGCAGGTTTTCTAAACGGCTATCTTTGTTTCCATGGAAATATATGTCTATTTTGTATAATTCCTCACAACAGATCTTTGCCATTCATTAGGACTTTACATATTCTTAAATTTAGAAAGAGAGTGGTAAGGAGAGTGTAAGCTTCTGCACAGGTGCACGGATGGCTGTGTGAGTTGAAGGCATCACCCCTCAGGCTCGCTGGCTAACTGAGGAACCCTGCCCTGTGTACCAGATGGGAAACACATGCAGTATGTGTCTCAGACCTGAAATCATCTCCTGTCACAGACCATCTCAGTTACTACAGCAGAGTGGGAATCAAGAATCATATTCTAAGGGTCTTCTTAATGTACAGTTTGATTGATTCTAACACGGACATTTTACCATCTCTGAAATCAAAATGTACCTTCCAGTCGATGATGTCTCAACTCACTCTCAGCCAGGCAGCATTTGTGAGGTAGTTGTCACTGCATGTGACTGCATGAACTTGACCATAGCTCTTCATACTGTTGGGATGTATGATAAAAATATAAGCCCAAGTAAGTTTAGAAAAATTCTATCAATAAATATAAAATAATAATTCTAAGAAGTAAAAGATATTGTTATAGCTTAATTGGTGATGATTTTTTCCTCCATAAGGGAACATAAAATAATAATACATCTTAGAATCAAATCTAATGGGATAGTAGTTTGTGTCATTGCTAAATTGACAACAATTTTTCTTAGAGTTTCACTGAATAATGATGTACTAACAGTTATTGGGCATTCACTGTATGTTAAGGGACTATTCTTAGCCCTTTACATGTCCTGATTCTCATGCAGCCCTAGACGGTAACAATTATAACTACTATCATTTCATAAGGAGATTAAGAAATTGGTCAGAGACACATAATAAGTGCAGATCCACATAGTCTGATTCCAGAGCCCCTGATCTCACATTCTATGGTGACAGACAATTGTCCCTGCTGTCAAGTAGCTAACAGTCTAGTGAGAAGAAATGTAGATAAGTAAACAGTTAAGAAATATTAAGGCAATTGTAATGGAGTTTGATACAGAGTACAATGGAACCATAGGGTAAGGATCACCTAAGTTATTTTTAAACATATTTGTGTATAATTATCCAATTACTGTCTGTCTCATTACAGTCAACTAGATTCATTACCCATTACTCAAGAGGAGGCCAATGCACTGACAGTAGGGGTTACAACAGAAAAAGTGCTCAATATTGCAGGTACCACGTGAGGAGATGGGAGGGATTTCTCAAATCTGTCTCCTTAACAATTTTGAAGAAAGTCTTTTGTTTTTGTTTGTTTGTTTTTTAATTTATTTTTATTTTTTTGGAGAAAGAGACTCACTCAGTCACCCTGGGGTTGAGTGCCATGATGTCACAGCTCATAGCAACCTCAAACTCTTGAGCTGCAGTGATTCTCTTGTCTCAGCCTCAGTGCTGGGACTATAGGATCCTGCCACTATATCCAGCTATTTTTTAGAGATGGGCTCTTGCCCTTGCTCAGGCTTGTCTCAAATTCCTGAGCTCCCGCCTTGGCTTCCCAGAATGCTAGGATCACAGGTGTGAGCCACCCTGCTGAACCCGGAAAAGAGATTTTTACAGATAGTTTGGCAGGCAAAGGGCTAGAAAATTGGGTCCACTGCTTCTTGGTGTATGAACTCATAGGACTGGAAAGCAGAGATTATTTTCTCAGTTTGAAGTTTCCTGGGTAGGGACATCTCAAGCCTGTTGCATTCATTCCCATACCTATCCACAGGTCTGGTCAGCATCAGTGGGTACCCCCAGAATGCAGAATCTGAAAGATACTTAAAAGACCAGTTTTAATAGTGATGTTTATGTAGAAGCGCAAGTTCTTGGGGTTTACAATGGCAATGTTATCTATAGAAGTAGTAGGGGGAGTCACAAATCTTGCACCAATCAGGTACAGTAATGCCATTCAGGAGTAACCAGTTACAGCAATAAGGAAATTAGGGAATAATGGCTGGTCAACTTCTGGCTGTATCTATACTTTTATAAAAATCAGACTTTGATTACTATTTATGCCTGTGGCTCTACACTATTTTAATGCTAACTAGTGTATAAGCTTATCAAAAAGCAGGGACTTTGTCTTTTGGCTCACTGCTATATCATCAGAGTCTAGCAGAGTGCCTAGCACTTAGCTGTTGCTTTCATTTTGCCTGGGAGACTAGCAAAGTTAAGGAGAAGTAATGTTTGAATAGACCCTCAACGATGATGCTATGTGGTTTTCACAGAGCAATTTGCCAATATGCTTCAAAATCTTTACAACGTGCATTTGTGGTATCTAAGCAGTTGCAATGCTCATAATTCATTCTAAAGAAATAAAAATTAAAGCACATCAGCACTTCTGTCTTAGTTTCTGTTTGCACTAGGTTTGGTAATGTGCACAAATTAGTGTCTCCTCTTCCACCAATAAATGTTCATGTCCTCACCTCTGGAACCTATGTATATGTTAGGTAACATAGCAAAAAGGAAATTAAGGTTGCAGTTGGAATTCATCAGCTGATCTTAAAATAGGGAGATTATCCTGGACTACCCATGTGAACTTAATATAAGAAGGATGATTAAAAGTAGAAGAGTGAGGCGGAAGAGTGGAGTCAGATAAAGAGAAATGGCATGAGAAGGATTCAATTGTTGCTGGCTTTAAAGATGGAAGATGAGGTTACAAGTCAAGGAATGAAGGAGGCATCTGGAAGCTGGAAGAAACAGGAAGACAGTTTTCACCCTAGAATCTTCAAAAGAAAACCTTCTCCCAGTGATACCCACATCAGACTTCTGACCCACAGAAGAGTAAGATAATAATCCATTGTGGCTGTATGTTGGTGTTAATTTGCTACATCAGCAAGTTCCTAATGCAGTTAGCTAAGGTAGAAAAATGTTTATGATTGGTTATTTGTATAGTTATTAAAATTATGAATTTAGTTAGACCAGTAAAAGCTCCCCAAATGCTGGAGCCAATTGCTAACTTTTAATTTTACTGCTTTATTCTAAACTCACTGCTTGAAATTATAACATAATAGCACCTCATTATAACATAGTTTTACAAAGGAACAATAATATAAATGTAACATATAGAAACAAAAACTTAAATTTAATTTTGAGACTATGATTACATTTCCTTTATTTTTCTCACTTGATCCAGAGACCAGATGAAAACATCCCACACCAGCACCATTCTATCCCTATACTAGTTGCATTTTGTTGATTTCATTGTAAAGATGTTATAGTCACCTAAAATAGGAAGATTACCATAATAATACCCAAATGCTCAGATTATACATTTCTGGTGCAGAATTCTCAGGTTTGGATAATTTTATCCAATCGCAATTTTATCATTTCTTTGCTGCTAATTTTTTGATTTCCCCCATCTTTTCTTTCTGTGCTTCCAAAAAATGTTGTATATGTTTCCTATAGCTATTGTAGTAAATTGCTGGAAACTTGGTATCTAAAAACAACAGATATTTATTCTCTTACTGTTTTTCTGGTCAAAAGTCTGAAACCAGTTTCACTGGGCTGATATTGGCTGGTAGAGAGCTGTGATCCTTCTAACGGCTCTGTGGGAAAATCTGTTTCCTTGTCTTTCCCAGAGAGCCTTGAAATTCTTGACTCTGTTTCTTGCCCCTTCTTCAAAGCCAGCAACATAACATCTTTAAATCTCTCTGCTGACATGGTCACATGGCCTTCTCTGCTTGCCTCAAATCTCTCTCTGCTTCTCTCTTATAGGGATAGTCCTGAAAATATTTAAGGCCCGCCCATGTAATCTAGGATAACTCATCCCTCTCCAGACCCTTAATTCCTTCATGTCTCCAAGTTCTCTTCTGCTATCTAATATTCACAGGTTCTAGAATTAGGACCTAGATATCTTTGGGGGCCACCATTTATGCTTGGTTGATATGCATATTCCATAGTTGTTTTATTTATTTTAAATTTAAATAGGGAAGTTTCCCTTGTAAGAACCCTGAGTTACCTATTAAAGTTGTTACATATTCTAGGATGTCTAGATCCTGAAAGGCCATGCCTATAATGACCAAAAAAATGGGGGTCACAAACACACTGCTTTGATTAGTATAATCTATTTTTGGTATATGCTGTCTTTTACAGAAAGCCCCCTCTTACGTAGAAAAGTAGTAACCACTTGAGAATATTCCACATTCATTTTGGAACATTCTCCGAAAATCCTAGTGTAAAAATGACACTCAAACTGCTAGAGCAGAGCAGCCTGCTGAGAATCTCTCAACAAACGCTCAGGTGTCCCCCTTTCAGCAGCTTATTCCTGAGGTCAGCTGTTGCTGAGGCATATAAAAGTGTAATTTGAGAGAGTTTTGAGGGCCTCTTCTTCCCTTCTGCTGAATTGCTGTCAAACAACTGGAGGGGCAGTTGTACTGTGAGGGGAAAAAAACATAACAAAACAAGTTTGCAAACCCAGTCCTGCAGCGGACGCCAGCCACCCTGGTCAGGCCATTGATCCTGCGGGTCAGTAAACAGTACCTGAATGACTCTGACCTACCAATGTATAACTATGATAACTGCTGAGGAAGAGCTCAGGGTAGGGAGGAGTTGTCTCTACCAATATCAGTTCTTGGCAAATAAGACAAACATCTAATTGTATGCCTAAAAATGGAGAGACATTCGAAATCAGTAGTTTCAGATTTAGTTCCAGGCACTATGGAATTTGTAGGTACCTTAAAAGACTCTACCAAGATAGATGGAATAAACAGAACAGACACAGCTCTGGGCCGTCCACCCCAGACTGATCCACAGCAAGTGCATTTTAATCTATTTTACTTATTGGCATTCTTTGTGAGTTTGTGTTTTTAAGTACTTTATTCAAGTACTTTTTTTTTTTTTTAAGTAAAAAGCAATTCTAAATGAATATGAATTATTTTAACTCTTGGTTTTATAAACACACTCATGCATGCAGAGAAGGCATACAGAGAATATAGTGGTTAGGAGTATAGGCTTTGAAATCAATAGACCAAGATTAAAATTCTAGCTCTAAAGTTTGAGTTGTGTAATACTGAGTCTCTTTATTCCAACTCTTGGTTACAGACTGATTTCTGCACCTCTATAATGGGGATGATAATAACTGCCTGATTTCTCATAGAGGTTTTGTGAGAACTGAAAGAGATCTTCCTGGTAAAAATTGGGTACATTGAGGGCAGCGCCTGTGGCTCAAAGGAGTAAGGTGCTGGCCCCATATGCCGGAGGTGGTGGGTTCAGACCCAGTCCCAGCCAAAAACCGCCAAAAAAAAAAAAAAAAAAAAAATTGGATACATTGAAATTGAGGAATAGACAAGGTTATGTACTACAACAGCTTGTTTTCAGTATTGAGTTTGAGATTATAGCCAAACAAGAACAAGGGTAAGGATAAGAAAGGAGGAATAACATTGGCATTATGCACAGATAATTATCAAAATCAAAATGCCAGGAAACTCTGCAGAGGACTATGATAACTTAGTGATGGAAAGCACAGACTCTGAAGCCAGTAAGTTCAGGTTCAAATACTGACTCTGCCACTTACTACCTGTTTGATGTCAGGCAAGTTTTTAAAACTCCCTATGCCTTGGTTTCCCATATTTAAAACGAGAATAATAGGGTGGCGCCTGTAGCTCAAGTGGCTAAGGCACCAGCCACATACACTAGAGCTGGTGTGTTTGAATCTGACCTGGGCCTGCCAAACAATGACAATTATAATAAAAAAATAGCCGGGTGCTGTGGCAGGCGCCTATAGTCCCAGCTACTCAGGAGGCTGAGGCAAGAGAATCACTTAAGCCCAGGAGTTTGAGGTTGCTGTGGGATATGATGCCACAGCACTCCACCCAGGGTGATAGCTTGAGGCTCTGTTTCAAATAAATAAATAAATAAATAAATAAAATGAGAATAATAATAGTACCCACATCATCATTTTTAGGTAGATATGGTGATCGAGGTTATTTATGTAAATGCTGGTATAGAAGCATCATATAAAAGTTTACCCTCATTATTAGTATTTTAGCTAAATTATTAGTAAGAAAAATCAATATTAAAAGGAGTTGTGTTCCTACAGATGATCAAGAAATTATTTTAAAAAGTTATTTTAACAGAATTGGCTTATAATTATAAGGAATATTACTCACAAATAACAAAACGTGTATAATCCTTACGGAAAATATTAAACATTTTTAGAAGTAACACATAAGCTCTAAATAAGTGAATTCACTTACCATATTTGTGGATGGATAGATTCGATAGTGCAAAAACGTCAATTCATCCTAAATTATCCTATAAATTCTTTGTGATTCTAATTAAAATTCTGACTTTGATTCTGGTGTGTAACTTGACAAGCTAACTCCAAAATTTATACAAAAAAGAAAATAACTAGATGTAGCCAAGACAATTTTGAAGATGAACAAGTTGAAAGGATGTGCTCTCTCAAATATCAACATAAAAGCTTATTAGGGCAACGTGGTATTCGTGTACGGATAGACAAATAGGTTATATGAACACAAATAGAGCAAAGCATGAACAAGCTGTTCAGATCAGTGGGGAAAAGGCAGGCTTCAGTAAATAGATTCATATCTTACTCAGTAAACAGGTGTAGGGCCCTAAGGACAGCAGCTAGACAGACTGCTATATTGCATAGTAGCAGTTCCCAACTTTGATAGTTCATAAGGGAAAAAAAAACTGGACTTTCTTTCACCTTATGCACAAAATTAATCTCTAAGTAGATTAAAGACATAAGTGTGAAAAAAATGTAAAAATTTGTTGAAAAATATTTGTTTAAATATAAAATACTATCTAATTAATAACATTAGTAATAATTTTTTTTTTTTTTTTTTTTAGAGACAGAGTCTCACTTTATTGCCCTTGGTAGAGTACTATGGTATTACAGCTCACAGCAACCTCCAACTCCTGGACTTAGGCAATTCTCTTGCCTCAGCCTCCCGAGTAGCTGGGACTATAGGCGCCTGCCACAACACCTGGCTGTTTTTTGTTCCAATTTGGCCGGGGCGGGGTTTGAACCCACCACGCTCGGTAGATGGGGCCGGCACCCTATTCACTGAGCCATAGGTGCTGCCCAATAATTTTTTTTTAATTTTTGGGGATTCATTGAAGGTATAAGAAACCAGGTTACACTGATTGCATTTGTTAGGCAAAGTCCCTCTTAACAATCGTGTTTTACCCCCAAATGGTGTGGCACACACCAAGACCCCACCACCTCCTTCCTTCTCTCTCTCTGCTTTTCCTTTCCCCCAAGTCTCCCTCCTTCTCTCCCCTACCCCTACCATGTCATTAACTGTCATTAATTATCCTCATATCAAAATCGAGTACACAGGATTCATGCTTTTCCATTCTTGTGATGCTTTACTAAGAATAGTATGTTCCACTTCCATCCAGGTTAATACAAAGGCTGTAACATCTCCATTTTTGTAATGGCTGAATAGTATTCCATGTTGTATATATACCACAGCTTGTTAATCCATACCTAGGTTGGTAGGCATTTAGGCTTTTTCCACATTTTGGCAATTGCAAATTGAGCTGCGATAAACAGAAGCTCAGTTAAAATGCAAAACTTCTTTTATCAAATGTTAACATAAACCAGAAGATATTTGCAACACTTAAAAAATGATTAGTATCAATACTATCTGGAAATTACTGAGATCACTAAGAAAATGACGATTCAATAGAAAAATGGTCAAACATGATTAGCGGGTAATTCACAAAAGAGAAAACACAACTGGCTAATAAATAAATGAAAAAATCTTAAATATCACTAATAATTTTGTCAGATGTTACATAGCTGCAAAATGGACTATTAGCTGTGAAGCTTGTGTCTGTATACCTAAAGAACATTGTCTGAAGACTCAATACACCATTAGAAATGGTCTTAGAGGTATAGTCATGCTCGTGCCTGGGGTGATTTAGGAGAGAGAATGAGATAATAGATGAGAAAACATTTTACAAATAAAAGTGCTATGCAAGTTATTTATTATAATCTATATCATAACAGAAATAAAATTAAGTTTTGGCTCCAGTCCTAAGGAAATAGGTTTTGTATAAATTCAGAAGTTCTGAGACTCATGGTTGCCAGGAAGTTCCCGAGAAAGTGACCCTTAAAGTTAAACACCAGAAAAGCCTTGTTCTGGTCAAGTGGTTAGCTCTATCTACTGCTCATGGGACTGCATACTTTATTTTATTTTATTTATTTTTCTTATGGTCTGGACCATAGTTCAGGCACTACCTATTTTAAAATGAACTAATCTTCAAAGACCTAGCTAAGTTAATACCTAGAAATAATATAAGCAATAGACCAGATTTTAAAATGTTTTACTTGTATTTATTTATGCATTTAATTTTTAGATAAAGTCTTATTCTGTCACCATAGGTAGAGTGTAGTGGTATCATCATAGCTCAAGCTACTGGGTTCAAATAATCCTTTTGCCTCAGCCTCAGTTAACTGGGGCTACAGGTACTGGCCACAGTGCCCAGCTAATTTTTCTAGCAGACACAGGGTCTCACCATTGCTCAGCCTGGTCTCAAACTCCTGAGCTCAAGGAATCCTCCCACTTCAGTCTCCCAGAGCTACAGGACAGACACAGGGTCTCACCATCGCTCAGCCTGGTCTCAAACTCCTGAGCTCAAGGGATCCTCCCACTTCAGTCTCCCAGAGCTGCAGGATTACAGGAATGAGCCACCTCACGTGGCCTGTTTTACTCTTATTTAAAACTTCTATTTAATACTTCCATTTAGCTTTCTTGTTTAATATTTTAAATAATTGTTTTATAAATTATAAAAGTACTACATGCTCAGGATTAAAACATTTAACTAGAATAAAGGGGTAAAGATAAACATAAATCGTTGTCTGCCAACTCTTAGTTCAGCCACATTGAGTTTAAATAATTAAGAAAACTTAATAATATTTTTATATTAAAATAATATATTATAATAAAGAATAATAATCTGCCTATTTATTAGGAGTGGTTTGGTATTTCTTAGCAATACCAAACATGTAAGTTCCCAGAAGCAAATAGGGATCTTGAAAAGTCCTAAAATTTTGAGCCTTCATAGCAGAGGGTACATCTTCAATTGCCTGGTTGTGTTATCTGGGTGTTTCCACATTTTTTAAAAATCCCATGGTCCTACCTCAAACATGGAAACTGAAGAAATGCCTCTTTTGTGGTCATATGAGAAACAAGCACTCTAATCAGAATGTATTAGAAGACTGATAATTCTATACCCAAACTATCTTCATTTTTCATTATTTTTTTTCTAATTTTCTATTACTAAGTACAACGCCATTACTACTGATAGAGTAGTAAGAATAACATTTGGAAGAGCAACCATTTTTTAATTGAGCATTTTCAATGTGTCACAAGTTTTGTTTTCATGCTCTTATTTTTTCCTCACTAAACACATAAGGGTTTATCTCTAATTCACAGAGAAACAAACTGAGATGAAAGGTTTTAAGTACTTAACCTGTAGTCGTACAGTAAGTGCCAAAACCCACATGTGAAACCAGGTAGCCATCACGGCAGTCAGTACTTGTTAAACATCAAGCTTAACTGCCCCTCAGTCTTGCCCACTTACCAAATGGAACTTCTGAAAGCACATCATATATACCCCATTGGTAACAACTTTTGTGGTTTAATGAAATTGTTTGAAATTATTTTTAAACCCTGTACTGATGTAAAAAAACATAACAGATTGTAACAATAAAGCTAATAACCATAGATGTTTTGAAAATCTACCTCAGAAAGCATTCTGCTTGGAATAATTGACAATTTGATGGCTCTACACATTTCCAGGGCTTTAATTACACCAAAGTCCTGATGAGCTTGAAATCTTTAAGTCTAATGCCAGCTTCTCCTCCAAATTCCACTCTCTCTATATAACCGCACTAGAACTTTTCAGAGGGAAAACCCCATACATATCTTTAAAAAAATCTAAAATGAAAATCTGTTCCCTTAACTATACTACTACATATAAATTCCCTTACTTCTTGTAGCACTCTGACTTTTCCCTTTATTCTTTTTTTTACTGCAATTTGTAATTCACTATTTATTTGCTCATGCAATTTCTTCATTACTAAAGTGTTATCACCAAAAGGGCAGGGATCAAGTTTATTATGTTTAGCCCCAAATTGACAGTTTTGTACTCCATTTTTACTCTGAGCTTTGACACATGTTTTTCTTATGCTTAAAATACTTTACTCATCATTTCTTTTATTTGACTAAATCCTATTTATCCTTCAACATCAGGCAGGACTTCCTAAAGGAAGCTTTCTCTCATCCTCCCAAATCTCTTCTTCTGTACTAACTGTACCCAGTGCCAGTTGCTATTTCTGTCAATGACTGCCCTCTATCATAGTTGTTATTCTACCCTAATAGACTTTAAGTTCCTGGAGCGCAAGATATTCCTGAGAATGTTTTTAGACCAGATTTGTATGTAACTCAGATCCCTGGTCTAACAGCACATATACAGTAATGGTAATAATAATAATAATGACAAAATTACTATAAATGGCTCATTTGTGATAATAAAAATATAGTGTAATACTATAACAATAGTAATAATATCCCTGTGTTATAATAACAAGTTACAGACACTATCATGCTCTTTCTTTTAATTCAAACAAGTAGAACATCAATGAAATCTAATACAAAAAGTTTAGGTAGACAGTAGGAGAAATCGCAAGAAAGAATATTAAGGGTTAGCACTCATCCAATGTTGCCTCAATGCTAGACTAGTAGAAATGTAATGCTTATTTTGATCTTCTCATAAAATCAATAACCTTTCCATTTCAAAAATTAATCCGCTACAATGCTTAGTAATAATTGATGCTTTCATTGGAACAGTGCTTTTCACATGTTTCGTTATTCTCACTTTATCCTTTAAAATTGTTCTGAAAGCTGAGTACCTAAAGCCCAATGCTTTCCCAATGAATGATGGCATCTGGCCTTTCTCTGAACACTAATTATTTCTACTTTTGTCTACCTTACAATCACCTTTCTTTTCACTGCAGTTCACCAGGACTTGTAGTGGACTTTTGCTTTGAAGGGTGTGATCATAAGGATGAATATGGACTCACAAAGTTGAATAAAAATGTTAAGATAAGAGTGATGCTGTGTGTAAGTGACTATAGAATGAGACTAGTTGCTACCGTGTAAAAAAGCTGTGTCAATGAACTCCTTGCACTACATGGGTTTCTTTTCCTTTTTTTTTTTTTAATTTCCTACTATTTATTTATCTATATATTTATTTTCATTGTTGGGGATTCATTGAGGGTACAAGAAAGCAGGTTACACTGATTGAATTTGTTAGGTAAAGTCCCTCTTAGAATTGTATCTTGCCCCCCAAAGGTGTGTCACACACTAAGACCCTACCCATTCCCACCTCTTTCTCTCTGCTCTCCCTTTCCCCCTGCTCTCCCTTTCCCCCATCCCCTGCTGTGTACTAGGTCATTAATTGTCCTCATATCAAGATTGAGTACATAGGATTCATGCTTTTCCATCTTGTGATGCTTTACTAAGAATAATGTGCTCCACTTCCATCCAGGTTAATACAAAGAATGTCAAGTCTCCATCTTTTTTAATGGCTGAATAGTATTCCATGGTATACATATACCATGGCTTGTTAATCCATTCCTGGGTTGGTGGGCATTTGGGCTGTTTCCACATTTTGGCAATTATAAATTGAGCAGCAATAAACAGTCTAGTGTAAGTGTCCTTCTGGTAAAAGGATTTTTTACCTTTGGGGTAGATACTCAGTAGTGGGATTGCAGGATCAAATGAGAGGTCTAGCTTGAGTTCTTTGAGGGTTCTCCATATTACCTTCCAAAAACATTGCATTAGTCTGTAGTACCACCAGTAGTGTAAAAGTGTTCCTTTCTCTCCACATTCACGCCAGCATCTGCAGTTTTGAGATTTTGTGATGTGGGCCATTCTCGCTGGGGTTAGATGATATCTCAGGGTGACTTTGATTTACACTTCTCTAATAATTAGGGATGATGAGCATTTTTTCATGTTTGCTAGCCATTCATCTGTCTTTAGAGAAGGTTCTACTTATGTCTCTTGCCCACTGATATATGGTATTGTTGGCTTTTTTCATGTGGATTAATTTGAGTTCTCTATAGATCCGAGTTATCAAGCTTTTGTCTGATTCAAAATATTCAAATATCCTTTCCCATTGTGTAGGTTGTCTATTCGCGTTGGTTGTTGTCCCCTTAGCTGTACAGAAGCTTTTCAGTTTAATTAAGTCCCATTTGTTTATTTTTGTTGTTGTTGTAATTGCTGTGGAAGTCTTCTTCATAAAGTCTTTCCCCAGGCTAATATCTTCCAGTGTTTTTCCTATGCTTTCTTTGAGGGTTTTTATCATTTCATACCTTAAATTTAAGTTCTTTATCCATCTTGAATCAATTTTTGTGAATGGAAAAAGATGTGGGTCCACTTTCAGTCTTTTACATGTGGATATGCAGTTCTCCCAGTACCATTTATTGAATAGGGAGTCTTTCCCCCAGTGTATGTTCTTGTTTGGTTTATTGAAGATTAGGTGGCTATAAGATGTTAGTTTCATTTCCTGGTTTTCTATTTGATTCCAAATGTCTGTGTCTCTATTTTTGTGTCAGTACCATGCTGTCTTGACCACTAGGGCTTTTTAGTACAACCTAAACTTTAGTATGCTGATGTCCCCGGGTTTTTTTTTTATTACTAAGAACTGCCTTAGCTATGTGGGTTTTTTTCTGGTTCCATACAAAATGAAGAAATATTTTTTACAAGTTTTTAAAGTATAATGTTGGTATTTTAATAGGGATGGCATTGAATCGGTAGTTTGCTTTAGCCATTTTAACAATGTTGGAAGTATAGACATCTTAACAATGTTGATTCTTGCCAGCCGTGAGAATGGTATGTTATTCCAAATGCTAATATCCTCTGCTATTTCCTTTCTTAGGGCTTCATAATTTTCTTTATAGAGGTCCTTCACCTCTTTGGTTGGGTATATTACTAGGTATTTCATTTTCTTTGAAGCTGTGGTGAAGGGAGTTGTGTCCTTAATTAGGCTCTCGTTTTGGCTGTTATTGGCATATACAAAGGCTACTGACTTGTAGACCTTGATTTTATATCCTGAGACATTACTGTATTTTTAGATGACTTCCAGGAGTCTTGTGGTTGAGTCTATCTTATGATTTTATAAAAAAAATTAATACTGGATATTATGGCATGCATTTTTAAAATGTGGTGAAGTCTTAATTAAGTTAAGACTTTATCTCTTCCAAGCAGTGGAAGAGAAGTTATGACAGTCTATACCCTCTTAGTGTTGGCTTTTGTGCTATTGTTTTCATGTTTTAAACATTCTACATATATTTGAAGCTCACAAGACATTATTGTTGTTATGAGCTATTAATATCCATTCAGGTTTATCTTTTGGGTGTTCTTCATTTCATTCTATGCCTTCTTGTTTCTATGCAGAATGGAATTTTTGTATTTATATGTATGTGTGTATGTCTGGTGTCATATCTCACTGCAACCTCAGACTTGGGCTGTGGGCATCCTGCTGCCTTAGCCTCCAGAAGCTGCTGGGATTATAGGCCCTTTCTGAGGGGCCCTGGTGGGTTTTTCATTTTTTTTAGGAGTTAGGGTCTCACTCTCGCTCAGGCAAATCTTGAACTCCTGAGCTCAAGCAATTCTCCCTCCTCAGTCTCCCACAGTGCTGGGTTTACAGGTGTAAGTCATAGTGCTTCTTTGGTGTGTGTCTCCTGTTGAGGAATTCTTTCAGAACTTTTGTCTGAATATTTCTTTAATTTCACCTTTTTGTTATGAAGGATATATTCATTGGGAATAGAATTTTATGTTGGCTGATATTTCCTGCCAGCTCTTTAAAGATATGATTTCATTGTCTTGCAGCTCCTTGATTTCTGTTGCAACGTTAGCTGACAATCTCGTTGTTGCTTCTTTGTATGCAATGCCTGTTTTTCTCTTTGTTTGCTTTTAAGTTTCTCTCTTTGTCTTCCGTCTTCAGCAGTTTCACTATCACATGCCCAGGTATGTTTTCTTATTTACCTTGTTTGGAATTCATAGACAAACTTGAATCTATAGTGTGATATATTTTTTCTATTTTGAATAATTCTTGGCCATCTCCTCTTCAAATATTACTTCTTTCCCATTTTTTTGTTGTCTTATTCTGAACTCTAAAATATACTTGTTTTAGGTGTTTTCACTATGCCTGATATATTTATAATGCCATTTTTTGTGTTTTCCCATCTCTTTCCCTTGATGTTTCAATTTGGGTACTCTCCACTGACTCACCATCCAGTTCACATACTCCCTCAGTTGCAGTGTCTGATTGTTCTTTTGTTGTGTTCTTGATTTTAGTTATTGAATTTTCATATAGAATTTTCATTTGCTTTTTTATATTTTCCAATTTTTTGATAAAAATTTTACATTGTCATCTATTTCCTTGAACATATTTATGATAGTTATGCTAACGATTGTTTCTGATGTCAATATTGGGATTGCCTGTTAGATCATCTATCATTTTCTTCCTTTTCCATTATCTCCTCACATCTCAAATGATTTTTTATTTTAATGGCAGGTAACGTGTGTGAAAAATTACAGAGTTCTGAGTAATGCATTTCCCAGAACTGATCTAGGTTTATTCTGGTAAACAATGAGGGCAAAGTCTCACAACCATACCACCAGCCGGGTCGTGAGGCCATGACTCCGAGCTTGCTATTGTTATTCTTCTGGTTTAGGCCAGGGGTGTCTAAACTGTGACCTGTGTGCTGATGTTGTGAGGACTTTTTTTTTTTCATTATCTGTGGGGCTGTGGTGTTGGATATCATGAAAAGTATCCACAGACCTTTTTTCTTTCTTTTTTGCTAATCAGCTTTCATTAGTGTTTGTGTATATAATGTGTGGCCCAATACAACTCTTATTCTTCCAATGAAAAAAAGAGAAGTGAGAAGGCTGGGCATTCTGGTTTAGGCCCTCAGGGACACACTAAAATCCCAGGATGTTTAGTATCAGGCCTGAACTCCGGTTCTGTCTGCTGATCATGGTGGTGCTGCACCAATCTCTGATTAGATCATTAGCCTTTTAGCAGCCCCTGTGCTGAGTTCTTAGCATCTTGCCTCGTGTATACTCATGAATTTGTCAGAAGCCTCAAGAGGAAATTGATCACAGCCTTTCAGGATCACTGCTTTACGTTTCCCCTGTTCCCAGAAACCAGCCTCTTACATCCTGGTTTCCTTGGTTACGACACATTCCAGTTTTCCTCTTGCACAGCCTGGCAAGGCTGCTGCGAGTTCCAGGCTGGCGCATTCTGCTCAGATGTTGTGTCCTGTGTTGGAAGACAGAAAATCCCCTGAAAAGAAAAATCAGTCTATTTTCTTTCTTCCTGGTTTTAGCCCCTCAGATCCTGGCTGCTCAGATGCTCTCAGCAACCTTTTTAAATTTTGAGATTTGAATTTTAGACTTAAAGAAAAGTTACAGAGTTGCTAGCACGGAGAGCTCACGTATACCCTTCACTCATCTTTCTCTAATGTTATCAACTTGAAAATAACCTTGTCACTTAGGCTTCAAATTGAGTATTGCTGTATTCTCCAAGCTGATGAAAACTGAGTATGGCTGTCAACTGGTGGAAAGAATAAAAAGGAGGAACCAGTGGAAAGGTTGAAATTTGGGGGTTTTTTTTGTGTATGTAGTCAAGAGCTGTTTTGTTTTGTTTTTTTTTGTTTTTTTCCTGACCCTTATTCATATCCCCTGGAGCTAGCATTTTGTGGCACACATATTGGCAAATGCTATGCTGGAGCAATTTATAAAATCCTGAGGTATAAATTTTGTTTTTTTACATTTTCTTCTAGGTTCTGGCTTTCTCGCTGTTTAATTTCTTGCTTCATAAAGGGGAAGAAGATGGAAAACTCAAGGTTTCTTTGAAAACAGATATTTGCACAAGAAGGCGGCCAAGGCTGTGTTAAACATTGACCATTAAAACCCAGCACATCTAGATGAAACACCAGATGCAAACACTCCCTATTTCCCAAATAAATTTCTTTTACAATTTGTCACTGCTCTGTTGTAGTCTTTGAAAATAGTTTTAGTTTTAGTTTTCCTATCCTTCACAATGCTAGAGCTGCAAAGGGGGTAGATGGTGAGCTCTGGCTATAGCACCAGGGCACCCAAGTCACAGCGTAAATCCTCTTTCCCACTTCGGGAGCAAGACACAAGCCAGGTTGACTAATCACATGTTTGTATTTTGGGTTTGCAACTTTGGCTAACCAGCCTAGGTCACAGGTGGCATTTGTGATGGGGAAGCTGAGTGCAGCTTGTGTTTGACGTGGAAGAAGGGGATTTAGAGTGAAATTTGATGTGCTCCCTTGTCTCCCTCTTCCTGTGGTGTGTCTCTATCCTAACACACACTGACAGATGCCTCTGCTCCTCTCCAGTCCAATCTCCCGCGGGCCACTGGCTGATCTTTCTGAAATTCTGATCTGTTCTTATCACTCACTTGCCTAAAAATCTCCATTGCCCCCAGAGGTAAGCTGAGCCTCAGGCTCTGGCCCCACCTGTCTGCCTATCTGTCCCTTTTCACATAGGGTCAGCCTTTCCTATCAGTTACCCTTATTGTTATTGAATTGTTAAACTATTTCTTGAATATTCCCATGTATACTTTTTAATCAGAGGCGTCTTTACTTGGGCTATTATTTCTGCCAGAAATGCCACGTCTCCTCTTGTCTCCCTGGTGAACTCCAGATCCCTTCTAGGCTCTGTTCTGGAACTTCCTTCAGTCTTTTTCATCTGTATAATTTGTTTCCTTCCATCTGGGTTCTGATGGTAAGCCTTACTGTGTATGGCTCCTTACGGCCTGCTTCACAATGGACCTGTAAGCTGCTGGAGTATGGAGTGGCTGAACTTTCTCTCTCTAGTGTATTGGTATAGTTGGTAGAATTTCCACCTTTGGAAACTGGGTTTTTTTTCAAATTGGATTAAATGACACTGTATCAGCTTGAAACATTAAGTTGAACATATTCTTTTATATGTATTTAAAGTTATACATTGGTTTCTAAATACTGCTTTTGCTGTATTCCATGGGGTTTGATATATTTTTTTATTGTTGTTAAATTTAAATTTTGTGTAATTTCATTAAACTAATTTGTACCTTTTATATGAAAGCTATAACCAAATAGCCTAAGAATGTGGGGAGGGGGGAGGGAGAAGGGAGGGGGGAGGGAGAAGGGAGGGGGGACTGGGTGGAGGGAGGGGGATTGGAGGGACCATTTTTGAGGTATTTCTTACAGGGGTACAAGTGAAACTCTCTAAGAGTAGAATCAGAATGTTTTAAAACTATAACTGAGAAAATGACATGTAGGTTGTGTTGATCAGTTTGATGGAAGTATTTCAGATTGCATGCAAAAACCCCACACTGTACCCCAGAAGTGCATTAATGTACATAGTTACCATTCAATAAAATTAAAAAATAAAAATAAAAATAAAAAAATAATTTGAGATCATTCTTGAACTTTACTAGACATCTATCAGGTATCCAATAAATTTACTTGAATGGAAATAAAAAGAAATATGTTTCAAAGTAAAAGTAAATCTAGAAAAAAAGTCTAATTACAATAGTATGATAAAGTTACTACACAAATGGATAGCCAGGACTATGTGAATAAATAATTTTATTCACGGAAAAATAGGAAAATATATAATAAGCAAACCTCTAACAGTACCAGAAATCAAATTATAGACTTTATTCTTCACCACAATTTAAAGCTCAGTTTCAATCATTGTACTAAGCTGTGAACTTTATTTTCTTTAGACATAAGAAGATAAAAGAAGAAATTAGCAATCTTAAAGATTATGTCAGCATAAAATCTATCTACATATTCTGACAAATGTATATATCTGTCATCTGTGCTATAGAGCTAGAAATTCAGTTATAAATATTTTTGTAAGAGAATCCAAAGGCTTAAATGGATTTTTTTGAAAAGAAATTTATTTTATTTTTTATTATCATAGCTGTGTACATTAATGCAGTCATGGGGTACAGTGTGCTGGTTCTATATACAGAAATGTTTTCATCAAACTGGTTAACATAGGCTTCATGTCATTTTCTTAGTTATTGTGCTAAAACATTTATATTCTACATTTAGAAAGATTCACATGTACCCTTATAAGATGAACCATAGGTGTGGTCCCACCAATCACCCTTCCTCTACCCATCTTCTCCCCTCCCCCCATATTCTTGGGCTATAATTGGGTTATTGCTTTCATATGAAAGCTATAAATTAGTTTCATAGTAGGGCTGATTACATTGGATACTTTTTCTTCCATTCTTGAGATACTTTACAAGAAGAATATTTTCCAGCTCCATCCATGTAAACATGAAGGAGGTAAAGTCTCCATCTTTCTTTAAGGCTGCATAATATTCCATGGTGTACACAGACCACAATTTATTGATCATGGGTCAGTTGGCATTTGGACTTCTTCCATGACCTAGTGAAAAGAATTTTAAAAGGCTTGTATTTAATATGCTAGATATGGCCTAGATTTTTTTTCCAGAGTTTATAAAAATATAGAAGAACATAAGTTTTCATGTCTTTATTGTAGTACAAAGGCACAATTTTAGTTTTTGTGAAAACAGAAACAGAAAAGATGCTATATCACACAACAATGAGTTACTAATTATGCACAGACACAGATACCAATGAATTTTCATCTTCTTCAAAATAATTTTTTTTTAAGACGTTATCCCCATGAAAACAGAATTTTTTCCTCCAGTTCAGGTTTGCTTGCTTTCAAATGAGCAAAATGGCAAAAATATTCAATCTCAGAAAAAAAACTTTCTGCTAATGCAAACCACTAGAAAGTTTAATAAGTACTATCACTCTCACTTTTTGCCTGAAGAGATTCAGCACAATTATTACTAGAATTTGCCCTAGATTTTTTAGTCAGCTGCTGCAAGAGGAAAATAATACTGTCAACAGAGTTAATTAAAAACCATGTTAATAAACTACAGCCGAGTAAAACAAACAAAAAAAAGTGCCCAATACTTTTCAATACTTTTCATTGGTAGCAATTACATTTATTTTTAAATATATGTAACCCAAGTGACATCATCTCTAAAATGCATTTGAGTTCTCTCGAAGAAGACGACCCATTAACTTGATGTCCTGATGTTTCGCAGTATATCTATCTAAACAGCCTATGAAGGTGAACTCTCCATGTCAAGACCTACACGCCCAATCAAGGGGTATATGGCACACTTTCTAGGTGAAGGGCTTAGCTACAACTTGGCTTTACCAAGTCACAACAATGTACCCTAATCATATATACGCTTATATTAATATACAATTTTTTTAAAGACCTAAGGATACCTTCATGGATGATAATATTTTTCTAGGTATACTGTAATTCCCTTCAATTTCACCTTATTAATTTCAGGAGTAGAACTCTGCTTTCTAGCTCTTTTTTCTTCTAACAAATACTTACCTTGTTTATTTAAAACTCTAGAAAGAAGTTTTCCATATAATAAGAATCCCAAACAAGTTATGTCTCAATTAGAAAGCATCCCTTTAGGAACCTGTAACAGTTCTCAGAAGAAACCCAATGGTATGTTACTTAACATATATTAGAGTATTAGAATTTCAAACATTAAAAAACTACTTCCCAATACTTGTCATTTATGAGATCATCATTTCAGAAAACTGAGTTCTCTCCATTCAGAGTTCTCTATTTCTTTCTTTTTTTTTTTTTTTTTTTGAGACAGAGCCTCAAGCTATCCCCCTGGGTAGAGTGCCATGGCATCACAGCTCATAGCAACCTCCAACTCCTAGGCTCAAGCGAGTCTCCTGCCTCTGCCTCCCAAGTAGCTGGGACCACAGGCACCCGCCACAACGCCTGGCCATTTTTTGGATGCAGCCATCATTGTTGTTTGGCAGCCCGGGCTGGGGATTTGAACCCGCCACCTTAGGTGTACGTGGCTGACGCCTTAGCCGATTGAGCCACAGGCGCCAAGCCTCATAATTCTTTCTATAGAGATCTTTCACATCCTTTGTCCGGTAAATTCCCAGATATTTCATTTTCTTTGGCACTACTGTAAAAAGAATTGAGTCCTTGACTGTATTTTCAGCTTGACTATTGTTGACATATATTAAAAGTTACTGACTTGTAAGTACTGGTTTTGTATCCTGAGACTCTGCTATATTCCTTGATCACTTCTAAGAGTTTTATAGTTGAGTCCCTGGGATTTTCTGGATATAGGATCATATCATCAGTGAAGAGTGAGTGTTTGATCTCTTCTGACCCTATCTAGATACCCTTGATTGCCTTTTCTTGACTGATGGTGATGGCTAGGACTTCCATTACTATGTTGAATGGTAGTGGGGACAATGGGCATCCTTGCCTAGTTCCTGATCTGAGTAGAAATGTTTTCTTTTTTTTTTTTATTAGTTGATATTGTATACATTAATGCAAACATGGGGTACATTGTGCTGTTTTCATATACAATTTGAAACACTTTCATCAAGCTGGTCAACATAAATTTCATGTCATTTGCTTAATCATTGTATCAAAACATTTATATTCTAGTTCTAGAAAAGCTCACTTGTACCCTTGTTAGACAGATATATAGGTGATCTTTCCAGTCACCCTCCCACCACCCATCCGCCTTTCTCCCCTCCCCTTCCCCACCCCCTCCCCATATTTTTGAGATAAAATTAAGTTGTATCTTTTGTTTGAGAGCTATAGATTAGTTTCATAAAAGGGCTGTGTACATTGAATACTTTTTCTTCCATTCCTGAGATACTTTGCTAAGAAGAAAATTTTCCAGTTCCATCCATGTAAACATGAAGGAGGTAAAGTCTCCGTTTTTCTTTAGGGCTGCATAGTATTCCATGGTGTACATATACCACAGTTTATT